>JARJLG010000308.1:0-89403 GCA_029448575.1 Mycena maculata
GTCAGATGTGCTGATGAGAAGTCGTATGACAATAAGTGAAAAGGAAGGAAGACGGATAAACGGGAAACGCTCAGTAATCCTTCATTGCGTAAAAACCCGATGGTACCGGAACGGTTCGGAGGCTCCGGTATACTACCGGAGCCTCGGAACCTACCGGAGCTACCGGAAGGTCGACGAGAAGACTGGGGATGTTGCATGGATATAACAGGACCTTACGAAGTCATCGCCAAACCCAGCTCTATGTCCTATACCCTTCGGCTTCCGAAGGAGCTTCGGAGTATCCATCCGGTCTTTCACGTCTCTCAACTTGAGACTCATCTACCCAATCCTTATCCTTCTCGGGCCCCCGAGCCTCCGGCGGCTGTTGAAGTCGTTGATGGCGAGGAGCACTTTGAAGTCAAGGACATTGTTGACTCCAAGTTAGATCGGAGATTCCGAGTCAAACTCCGATACAAGCTGGAATGGCTCGGATATGAGAACACCGATGAACAGTATACGTGGGTCGGAGCTGACGATGTTCACGCACCAGAACTTGTCGATAGTTTCCACCTCCGATACCCCGACAAGCCGGGTCCGAACTAAACTGGTGTCAGTTGGTGTGCAACATATTTTGGATCAAGAACTCACCTGTATGTCTACTGTCACGGATGTGGTTATAATCGCAGCTTTGGCGCCGCTTTTCCAACCGTCACACTGCCCCGTACCGAGTCTCCCCGTGACGATGGACTTCATTCCAGTTTCTGCCTG
The DNA here is from genome assembly GCA_029448575.1 of Mycena maculata. Taxonomy (NCBI): domain Eukaryota; kingdom Fungi; phylum Basidiomycota; class Agaricomycetes; order Agaricales; family Mycenaceae; genus Mycena; species Mycena maculata. The sequence goes on from JARJLG010000308.1 coordinate 748, forward strand.
GAGGGCAAGTGAATCCAGAACGCGCCCAGAAAGCACCCGACGATCCGGAATTTTTGCTTCAGGTACGTATTTAGAAAAGAACAGATTCAATTGCAGATTCGCTGCAGAATTCCATGATATATTGCAGGCGACAAATAGCTTGCACAAATCTTGTGCAAACTCCTCCTGCTTGGGCGGCTCCCACATGACCCCATACCTTAGGCTTGATGCCTGAGGCTCACAAATCGCATGGGGAACGTCCAAAGTCATCCGCGCGTTCAGAATCTGTTATATACCGTGCCGGAATGGACCTAGGACGAGATGGAAGATGGGCCAGAGGTTCTGGAGGCTCCGGTTAGGACCGGAGTTACCGGAGGGCCCGGAGGAGGTCCGGTGCAGTATAAAGGAAGGATAGCAACACCACAGGGGGTTAAGGGTGAGCTAACGCCTTGACCGACGAACAACCGGAAGTCGAGGTACCGGAGGTGATAAGGAGGTACGAAAACGACTTCAGATCGAGAGGAAGAACCAGGCAACGATTAACGTTACGGCAACGATTAACTTAATAATCAAACTGAAGTACATGAAGTAAAGACGTAGTATTTAAATGGAATACCTAATTGTATTCCCAAATAGGAAGGAGAGTGGTTCATGACAATAAGACTTGTCATGAGGACTGATGATAAGTTGTAAGACAATTAAAAGGAAGATGAGAAGACGGATAAACGGGAAACGCTCAGTAAGCCTTCATTGCGTAAAAACCCGATGCTTCCGGAAGGTCCGGAGGTTCCGGAATATCACCGGAGCTCCGGAACCTACCGGAGCGACCGGAAGGTCGACGGGAGGCTCTGGGATGTTGCATGGATATAACAGTATCCCCCTCTTAGGTTCCTCTCCCATGAGGAACCCAAGAGATGACGAGTTGGTCGAACAATGAAGGAGCGTGGGAAAATAAACAAGATCAAAAAGTCACGTGCTGTTGGTTTTGACTCAGACGTTTCTTTCTTTCCTACCACCACCACCTCCGGTCACCAAATCTCAACCACCATGCAACACGGCGGAAGCGACAACGGCGGGCGCGATGGAGGCTCAGGCGACGACCGCGACGACGCCGGCAAGGGGAAGAGTTCCGGGAAGGGGAAGGCTCGCGCGACGACGTCGGAGCTGCGCGACGAGGCAACGCAGCGCTTCTACGAGGAGCGCGAGGAGCGCCGGGCTCGCCTTATCTCCGCCTACGAGGAACAGGCGCAGGAGGCCGCGCAACGGGCGGAGGTCGCGAACGAGGAGGCAGCACGAGCTCTCCAGCTCGTGCACGACTTGGAGCTCCTCGATGCGGAGGCTCCGGAGTTCGATGACGTGCCCGTCATCGAAACGTTGAAGTCGGCGTCCCCGGAGCGCGCGGAAGGTCCGGGAGGTGAGGAGGAGAATGACGACGACTTGAATGACGAGGTGGATAGTGATGTGGAGCAGGAAGGAGACAAAGGTACGTCGCAGTCCATACCGGAGGTTCCGGTACTAACCTAATATTTGCTTTTTCTTAGCCTGCGATTCCTGCCGCAAGAGCAGTGAGGTGTGCGTCGTGGAATACGGACGCACTGCATGCCGGCGCTGCCGCGCTAAGCACATCCACTGCAGCCGCGCCCGCCCCCTCGGTCCACCGCGCATCAACAAGCGCGAGATGGCGAAGGCCCGTCGACAGGGTCCCGGACCCGTCGCGGGGCCCTCGCGGACGCGCCGGAGCACCCGGAACGTCGGGGGCGACCGGAGCGACCGCGAGGTGCGGGCTCGCACGAGGAAGGAACGGGAGCGGAGGGCCCGGAAGGCGGAGGGCAAGGAAAGTGTGCGAGAGAAGCTCCGGGAGCTCGATACCCACGTCGGATACCTCGGGGAGCAGGTGGGGCGCAATATGTTGCGCTATAAGCTGGCATACCGGGCGTGCCAGCTTATCCTCAAGACGCTCGCAGCGCCGGAGAGTGGTCGGGAGGTGCCGCCTGGTGTTGAGCGGATGCTCCGGTTGATGGCGGCCGATATGGAGGCCTCCAAATGGGACTTCTCCCTTGCGGAGGCGGCGGAGCTCGACCTGGCCACCGAGGAGCCGGAGATGGACGAGGGTGCGCGCCCGGCTAAGCGCCGGAGGTTGATGAAGCGCGGAAGCCCCGAGGTGGTGGAGAAGGAGGGGGAACCCGTCGAGTCGGAGGACTCGGAGGCGGAACCGGAAGCTCCGGTTGCGCCCCGAGCCCGTTCCGAATCCTGGCCGGAGGGTTTCCGGTCCACGGACGACGGGGAGGATGAGAGGATGGACGTGGACGTCCCCGAGGTTCCGGAAGCCCCGGAAGCACCCGCGGAGACGGAGGAAATGGGGGAAGTCGTGGAGCTGGATGTGGCAGCGGCGCCGGAGGGGCAGGGAACGCCCGAGGAACGCACCATAGGCCAGGCGGAGGCGAGGACAATCACGGTCCTTACCTTCAAGCCCGATCCTGAGCCAGTGCTGCCTCCGCCTCCCACTCCGCCACCTGTACCGGAGGCTCCGGTACGGGTGAAGAGGGAGTCGGAAGAGCGAGAGTTCCAGACCTTGGTGCTCCAGCCAGGAGCGCCAGCGGGATTCCACGAGGAAGACGGGGTGTTTGTCTTGGACGACGAGGACGAGGAGATGGGGGAGCCGGAGGCTCCGGGAGAAAAGCCGGAGGCGTCCGGAGGTGAAGACGAGGGTCCAAAGTGACCAATGGACAATACAGAGACAATTGTAAATAATGAATGTTTTGTATTTGTGGATTTGGAAGAAATCTTTTTCTTGAGTTGATTTATGTTGAACTTGAGTGAAATGGAAAGGATCCGGAGGTTCCGGTTAATCACCGGAGGGTCCGGAGGAGGAATGGTCAGGATTCCGATGTGACGGAATAGAAGGCAACGTTCCGGAGCAGTTCCGGAACCGGAACGCATCGTATACGATACGGGTTGGGTTCCACTGTAGGAACTGTTGCATTCAAAGAATGAATAATTGGAGAAATGATGAATGATTGGAATATTGATGAATGATAAAAAGAGTGTTATTCCGTTGATTGGAAAAGCGACCAAATCAAGATGTCGATTGGTCCACTCCATCTGTCGATAAGTGACCAGAGTAATTTCCGGACACGAACCGAAAATGAATTGGCAAAGGAGTGTGATGCCGGAAGTGAACCGGAAGAATTCGGAAGCGATCCGAAAGGAAACCGGAAAGAATAGAAGGAGAGCCGGTAGGACACCGGAGGGATTATCCGGAAAAGTACCGGAGTGATTGCGGAAGTGTACCGGAGGCAATCCGGAAGTATACCAATGGATAGGCGGCAAAGAAGGGAAAGTGGTTGGGCAGATGAGTGATTTAAATGAAGTTGCCCAAGATCCCGAATGGGATAAGAGAAGGTGATGTGAACTGAGTACCGATGCAGGAGTTGATCGTGACGACTCTCGGGGAATCAGATAATACTCAATATGTGCCTGGAAGTGAAGGGATGGGCGAAGATGGGTGGAATAATCGGAGGGATAGATTGATGCACCCAGATGCGCAAATGTCGTATGGATAACAGAAGGTTGTCGACCACTATGTCTGGGAACTCCGGAGGTTCCGGAGGATCCGGAGCTCACGGAAGGATCCGTTGATGCATGGGTGAGGGTTGTCGGATGGTTCTGGTACCGGTTGGATAATTGGTGGATGGTCCGGAGGGTGAACGATGTCCGGAACAAGACCGGAATACCGGAATACCGATGAATGATACCCTGGAATGTGTAGTGGTAGTTGGTCGAAGATTGATTGGATCTGAAATCGAATAGCGAGCGCAATTGTGCCGTCTGCAGAGAGGAAGGCAAAACGACAAGAGATGGACTGAGAGGATGTGTTCCGCGTGGTATGCTGACTTTTTGATCAATAGTCTGCACTTCTTGCGAAGAAAAGTTGAAAATTATCGGAGTTTTTATAGGCTTATCCCCCTCTTAAGGGTAGACGTCCCATCGTCTGCCGACAATTCCACATCCTCTGAGTCGCTCCGGTGAGCGCCGGAGAACTCCGGAAATTACCGGAGAGCCCCGGAAAGGCCAGAGAACCACCGGAAGGTGGGAGGATCGAAGTATCCCGACAGTTCGAAAGCAGGAGAAATCTCGACTGCAACGAGAGCGGTAGGGATTAATGGTCGTAACTCGGAATTTGGAATCTTGGGCTCCGGAGAAGAGCTGCGGAAATCGGAGATACCGGAGGTTGATTCGGAGCGTCGGAACGCCGCAAGGCGAGGATTCCAAGATGTGGAGAGAGGTTCCGAGAGGTCCGAGCGACCGAACTCGGAATACGACCGGATGAACACCACCTCCGAAGATACATGGAGGCGGAATGGGTGGAGCTGTTCGCCAAAGAATAGAATGGAAAAGCCGAAATTTGATGGACAAGCTCCAGGTGCCCGAAAAATTCTTCAAGCCAAGTACGTCCGGTTCAAAGACGTTGACTCCGAAAATGCAGACATCGATGAGTGCTATAATGGCACTCGAAAATGGATGGTCTGGGGGCTCCGATGATAACGTAGTGTCCGGAGCCTCCGCATCAAACACACGATGATGCTGGAACGGAGGAATCAAAGGTGGGATAATTGAACGGTAGAACCGGAGGTTTCGAGGTTGCTGCCAAGTGAATAATTCCTGTTTTTGTACGATGTGTGAACTCCTTATCGGAAAGAATCCGGAGATGATCGGAGATCTCCGGACAGAGTCCCGGAGACGTTCTGGTAGGACTGTTGAAACCTGTTTCCTGAGGCCACCGGAGGATAACGTATGAGTAATCCGTAAACGTCAAGGACAATTGACAGTAAGGCGCCGGAGAACACGGATCTCCGGAGGTCATCGAAGGATGACCTACGATAGAACGTGTGAACTGGATAATCCGGAGGCGATCGGTGAAGCTGGAGGAAAACATAGGTCTCCGGGGGCCATCGGAGGAAACTACGGGTGACCCGGAGAAGCCAGAGGCGGTCGGGTCTCTGGAGATTATCGGAAGATGGCCTACTTGTAACACGGAAGAGAACGATGGACTCCAGGTGAGATCAAGGGCAAGATTTGGAGGAAGCCGGAGGAGAATGCAAGTCTCCGGAGGCTCCGGAATAGATGCAGATGTTGTGCCCATGATCAATGAAGTGAATCCGGAGGACATTGGTCGAAAGGTTCGAACAGGAGTTTTGGATGCACAAGGAAAGTTTCCTGACTTGCGACGTGGAAATTGATCCGAATTCCACGGAGTCCAGGAAATGGCGTAACTTCGAAATGATTGTTGAAAGACGAAGACCGAAAAGGGCGAGGATGAACAATAAGGCTAATAGCCTAAATGTAAAATCGGGAAAGAGGTTAATTGCCCTCTTGAGAAGTGCGATCCGCGAGCGGAAGCCAAGCAAATGCCGGAACGCCCGGAGGACCGTGAAGCGAATAGCCTCGGGGTATGACCGGAGATTACACAGAGCAATATTGCTCCGGAGGTTACCGGAAGTAAAGTGCCCAACGGATGTCGACGAGACAACCGGAGTGAGCGGAAGGGTGTCCGGAGAGTATCCGGGACGATGTCCGAAACCGGAGAGTGTCCGGAAGGACTTCCGGAAGATGGTGACGAGTCAAGATCCGGAAAAGAGAGACAGATGTCTCGGAGATGTTCCGGAGGAACGGGATGACGTTCCGGAGGAACGGTGGCACGCAGGCCGATGAGACCGAAGGGACTCGAGGTGATGGCGTTAAAATTGTCGGTATGAGCAGCGGAGGTTGTCGGAGCTCCGGCGCAGCATTGCTCTACCCGTGATTGGGTACCGAACCAATATCCGACATTGCTGCCGGTCGTGTGCACACTAAGCCCCATGTGAATAAGGAACCGATCAGTTGGAAACTTCCGACTAGTCAATCAACGGATTGATACGGTGGAGTTTGCCGGTATCCAGGAACCAGATTGATGGGGAATCAGAATCGATGACGCCGAGTTCCGAATAGGAACATCACCAGATGATGGAATTATGACAGACGAGGCTGCCGATTAGAGGGAAGAAGATGCCGATGAGATCCGGAGGGGAGATTATATCCGGAACTTCCGTGAACGGAGCAAAACCCATAGATTCACAGATAAGTAAACAAAAACAGATCCGGAACGGAGAGGGAGTCTCCGGTCGGAAGTTGAAACCCATGGCAAATTCTGAGATGATAGAGATAATGAGATCATAGGTCCGGCTCATGAGAGCGGGACTGTCGTGAGAGTGGAAAAGAATGGATGCGTGGTTATGATGAACTCGGAAATGCCTCCGGAGGCCAACGCGGACGACCGGAGCGCGAGTTTTCGAGGCTGCTGGTCAGTTAGGCACTGATATTGGTCGGAAAGGTGGATTTGGCAGATGAGCTTGCGCCGGAATGAGCCGGACGCTTCCTACACTCGGCAACTTGGTGTCCAGAGCCTCCGCAGTACATGCAAAGACCCTGGACCTTCCGTCGTTCGTGTTCCGCAGGGAGAATCCGTCCGTTTTTACCGAGTAGCTTGTTGACAGACTCCGGAAACTTCGGGTCACGAGCCCCGGAGACTCCGGAGGCTTGACCGGAAAGTTCCGGTGCTGCAGACTGCGGTACGGATGGTGCCGAAGACGCGAAACTGAGGACGGAAAGTGCCGGTGACAGGGTGCCAAAATCGGAACTGCCGGAATCTCCTCCGAGGGATCCGGAATCATCCGGAAGTTGAGTATCCTCGACTTCGCCTTGCTCTTCATCGATTCGCTGCCAGTACCAATAGTCGATACGGCGTGTGATTGCGCGGACACCTGCGAGAGAGCTCGGATAGGTGTACTGATCCATCTCCGAGGTGATCCGGAGAGGGAGAGCGGCGCGGAGAGCGTGACTGAGAGCGGAATCGCTCCAATCGAGAAGAGAAGCGATTTTGTCGAAGTTTACGAGGAATGGGATGATCCGGTCGGAATGTTTCATCCGGAGGCGTCGGTGCTGATCCTCTGCGACTCCGGTCGGATCCGGAGGACCGAATACGTCGAAAAACTCCATAATGAACAAGGAGAAATTTCCTTGCCATGGAAGTTCCTGCTGCGTGCTGGAGGTTGCGAATAGGCGTGCAGCGTCACCCCGGAGGAACGACAAGATGAATAAGTTCTTGTCGTCGTCCGTGCGGAAGTCCCGAGGACGCTCCGCAAAATGCAGGTAGCATTGGGCTAGGAAGGGATGGAGTTTCGAGGGATTGGTACCGTAGAAGAATTCCGGATTCCGGAGGTTAGACCGGAGCGAACGAGGAGCTGCGTTGGAGGAGTATAGAATGGTATCCGGAACTCCGTCCGTGAACGCTGATGAGCTCGGAGGACGCGATGAAAGGAGATTGGTGTGATGGGAAAGATTTCCGCCAATGCTGTCATGAGTGCCATGGAAACCGTAGTCCGGCGAACCGGAGTACGACGGAGGATCCACCGGTGGTTGGATATGATGTACCGGTTGGCAATAGTGATGGAAGACAGCGGATGGGACGGGATAAGTCTGTCCAGTCTCAGCGCTTCCAGAGAACACTCCGGAGATTCCCGGAACAGGAACCAGAGGTTCCGGAGGATACGCCAAGGGTTGTGGAAAGCCGGTATAGACCTGATGAAAACCCGAGCTCCATGGACCGATTGGACTGGAAGTACGGTACGGGGTCCATGGATTGGCAGAAAATACGTCGGAGGACGAAGTCGACTCCGAGGCATCACAAGGTGTGGCAGTGTTGTGACCAAGGTGACACTCCTCAACGCCCAGCGGAGAGTCCGCTAGCGATGGGAAGACAAGAGGAGTGGTGCCGGAGGGAGAATAAGACATAATTGCCAGCCAAGACAGGGAGTTTGATTATACTGTTATATACCGTGCCGGAATGGACCTAGAACGAGATGGAAGATGGGCCGGAGGTTCCGGAGGCTCCGGTTAGGACCGGAGGTACCGGAGGGCCCGGAAGAGGTCCGGTGCAGTATAAAGGAAGGATAGCAACACCACAGGGGGTTAAGGGTGAGCTAACGCCTTGACTGACGAATAACCGGAAGTCAAGGTACCGGAGGTGATAAGGAGGTACGAAGACGACTCAGATCAAGAGGAAGAACCAGGCAACGATTAACGTTAATAATCAAACTGAAGTACATGAAGTAAAGACGTAGTATTTAAATGGAATACCTAATTGTATTCCCAAATAGGAAGGAGAGTGGTTCATGACAATAAGACTTGTCATGAGGACTGATGATAAGTTGTAAGACAATTAAAAGGAAGATGAGAAGACGGATAAACGGGAAACGCTCAGTAGGCCTTCATTGCGTAAAAACCCGATGCTTCCGGAAGGTCCGGAGGCTCCGGGATATGACCGGAGCTCCGGAACCTACCGGAGCGACCGGAAGGTCGACGGGAGGCTCTGGGATGTTGCATGGATATAACAGACCGAATCAAGGCCACAACCACATATCTGCATCTCCGATGAAACGCTGACTATCTGAACAAGCGTGAAATGTAGTAAAATGTAAATTAGCGCTTAGAACACTAATAACACAAATCCAAATAATAAACGGTGCGAGTACGGGGATCGGACCAAGTATTAGGTCTCTGGTTGTGCTAGATATAAGTAATAGCTATTTACGCGTAAATACTGATATGATTCAATTAGCCGATCTAGTGACTCAGATGAGGTCTAGAAGGTGCCAAGAGGTGTTTTTATCTCGTGGGGTGGGTGGATTAGTCCTTAGACGTTGTTATCCTTTCAGTGTTCTCGGTCCCTTAAAATTCTGTTCCTTGTTCTATCAAGTCCGTTTGCCTAAATCCTTATGAAACCCTTGTGAAACCCTTATGAAACCCTTATGAGTCTGTTCCGTGTTCTGTTTCCTTAAGATCCTAGCGCGAGATGTGATCCAACAACCAACAATATATTGACCAAAATAACTAAAAGAACTTTACAAGTTCCAAGAGGTACTCCGAATGAATACAAGGCTTCCCAAGCGACAATACCAGCAGAGCTGAATACATCTAGCAAGAAGGGGTGAATTCACTGCCTTCCCTCTCTGAACCTGTCTGTATTTATACAAACGAGTGACACAACATGCAGGACTAATAAAATATAAATAGTACATGAATAATTAGCAATGAGCACGCAATGAATACAAACGGATAAATAAACGGTTAAATAGATACTTTGTTCCAAGACCTATGTTCTGATTTGATTCTAATCCCAGAGATGGCATCATATTATGATGTGGATTTTACCCGTGTCTAGCCCTCTCTGCAGAACCACGGTTAAATGGTCATATAGTATGACTTGTGGTGTGGGAAAACGGATAAACTACTCCAACACATGAATGATGGAGTTAGTGGATCAATCTTCCCTAGGCAACAACTGCGCTACCCAATCCAGACCTCGGTCCAAGCGTTGAATATCAAACATGCCGTGGATTGATCCGTCAGCTACTGCTGGACTGTTCGGGCCGTGTTCCACTTTCAGCAAAGGTTCCTTTGTTTGTTGATTCCCAACTCCAGTAGTGTACTTTTTCAGGTGTAATTTGTAGTCAGAATGGATGGTGTGTGTATGTCCTTGGTATAACACTTTATCTCTGTCCCAATTCGATCAAATGGTTGGACTTTGAATTACGCGTAAATACACAGCAGCTCCCCAGGCCGTTGACCCTCGTGGTATCGGTGACCTGACAAGTCTTTACTATGTAACTAGAGGCGTAGTGCCTTTAGCCAACAGATCGGACCTCTCTATGGCTCTTTATGGGCAAGATATAGATAAGTTCTGGTTCCACTTTAGTAAGTGGAACAAGGACGCAGAAATTGGTAAATTTCAGGCTTGGCCATTTTGCATGCTTATCACCGACATCCTCAATTTCTTTGAGCATTGCACACACTCCTTATTTCTCCTTCCACCGTCTCTTCACCGAGTCTTCAAGCACAGCTACAAATATTGGTTCTCGATTGATATGTTTCTCATCTGGCATTTCCACTCGCACTCTCACTTATTTACTTTCCTATCCGCTCTTTACAGACATTTTTCCATTTCATCTACGTACACCAACACGACAAGTGAATATCCAAGTCTTCAGCCTTCTCGGACTATGCCGGGGATTGAGCTGACTGTGGTCTGGGCACCCACAAGTCACCGTTGAGTGGCACAATGTGCTCTCCCTATTCCGTCTTTGTGTAGCTCCCGGTTTGTTCAACGACGAGGGTTTTGCTCCAGCAGAGGCACCATACCTATGGACTCTTTACTTATATTTGGACCGATCATATTTACGGTTGTTACCACTGTCATGTACAGGGGTTCGCCTCTTGCTTCCCACCACCACCATCAAGTTTTCCTGTCTCCTCCCTGACCACTTCTGAGTGTCTGTGATCCATCTGTGCTAAGTTTATCATATTCCAAGTCTTTATTCCCCTCTACTCATACTCTAGATTCGACTCCCTGGGCTTTCAGCATTTTACGGCACTCATACATACATTTCCCTGGCACGACCTGCGCTTCTGAGTCCACCCCCTGGACAACCCTTTCCTCTACAACAGCCACAGGTGCAATGGCCATTGGAGCAACACAAAGGGAGAGATGAAAAAGAAAGAGAAGAAAATAGCTTTACATCAGAGGAAAGATAGACAGACTAGTTACTTGAAGTATGTAAGAAAGCAAAGACAGGAATAATCATATAGTAGGTAAACGAGAAAGGGTGTCCATAAGGAGAACCAAGTACTCCAGGTGCGTTTGAGAGATGAGGAGCAGACAAAAAAAATGTTGCACTTCAGAAAGATACAGACCATCTTAAAAAGGATTAGACTTCAAGACAAAGTGATGGAATGGAGGCGCACCAGCATACTGTACTATTTCGACCGTAAGTTCAGGTGACGGGTGACATAGGGTCGTGAACTGAACCTATTTGGTACATGTGACGGTGACAGAGAAGTTTTGAGGCCAAAAAGGCTGAAAAACGTGAAAATCTTTGATCCGGCAGTTGCCGATTTACCATTTATGGGAATTTTTGCTTGATTGCCGAGGAATGAACTATGATTCTAGTGAACTTGCTCGGTGACGGGTGACAGGGCGTGAACCTACGGTCGAAATAGTACAGTAGTACACAGACTGCGGCAATACAGAGGAGCCAAACAACAAATGTTCTAGATGAGAATCATAGTCGGAAGTAACATAGCGACTAAGGTCATAGGCCAATTCATGAAGGGAGTGGCTGACAGCTGCAGCACTGGGATAGGTGGCTAAAGAAATGCTGCACATGGCCATCACCGCTAAACAGGCACAACCAGTCAACAGTGATGCCTGCAGCATGAGTAGAGGCAAGGGAAGATGAGGGAAAGGATTGGTTGTCTGTAAGACTCTGAGTATAAAGAAAGCAGAAGGAGAACAGGAGAGACAAACCAGAAGGACATCCTCATTCATAACATTACATCGAACAGACATGAGGGTCAATGATGGAGAGATGCCAAAGAAAAGGAAAGGGCAAAGAAAACAGGGTGGGACTTGCAGTACAAGGAGGAGAAACGAGAGGGGAGTCAGGAAGGTCAGACAACAAAGACAAAGGGGAGCTGAACTAAATATAAAGTCATTCAGCAAGAGAACAAAAACAATAGAAGATCTGACTGGAGAAGAACATGGAATGGCAGGTTAGCTGAGTTACGACGCAGGCCAGAACCTGAAAAAGACATAGGAAGAAAATTGGGGAGAACACTGAAAACGCACACACAAAGAGCCATAGAGCGAAGAGAGTGAACGAAAGAGGCGACAAGATAACAGCACGGGCTGCAGAAAGGAAATGGCTGGAAAGTGACAGTGAAAGGGACTCAGAGGAAGAGAAAGTTGAGGAGGAAAACACATGGTGCAAAAGGAAAAGGGTACGATACTGGCAGATACTAATACTAATTATTATGTAATATTTCATGTGACCTTGATGCGTCGATTCTGAGCTGAAACATCCAACAACAAGATGCTCAGCTGGTTGCTTTGCCTCAGAAACAATTATTGGCAGATAGCCAAGGTATTTATACATCACATCAGGCCTTTCTGGAGAGTAAGTCACAGGTTTGTTATCCTGTGACACCCATGTAGAATCAATAATTTTAAATAGGGGCTTGATACTCTGGGAGTGCTACAGACTTGAAAAAAAATGGCCAGGACTTTCAAGGGCACACAATATGGCAATTTGAATTCCCTTGGATCCATTTTCATGTTCCACAGGGTTCACTTATTTTTCTGTTGGCGGAATCCCAACAAAAAGGTACTGAATGATGTATCAGTGTTGTCTGGGAGCACTGCAGGCCTAAAAAAAATGAGGATTACATGAGAGGAAGCAACATTTCGTTGTTGGAAACGTTTGGCAGAGCTCCCAAGTTCAATTTGCATTGACATGAATCTCAGATGGTTCCGGTGGTGCTGCAGGCAGGAAAAAAAAGCTTTCTACATCCAAAGGGCATGGATTGTCAAGAACCCACTGTTGCCTTCAAGTTCCTTCAGTGATACTTTGAGGGTAGAGCAGCATTGATTTATTTAGTCCACAAGGAACTTGGTCTGAGAGCGCCGCAGGCTGAAAAAAATTGCTTACCACATTTGAATGGTCAGTTTTGAATACTGAGATTCTAATCAATCCCACCTGTAGGGTAAATAAGCTATGAGAAGGTATACCCAGAAAATTGGCCTGGGATCCAGAAAACCCAGGAAGTGTAGATGCTTTACAGGGACAGTGGATAGGGTTGACAAAATGAGGACTGGATCCAATACTCCAGAGTAATTTGGAAGATAATGAAAAGACGGTAAGGTGAAAAGCCAAAATAAGAGAGCAGCAAGGATTGAACTCAAGGAAGCAAGAAAGCACAGACACTAACCAACTGAGCCAAACCACTCATACAAAGGCATCCAAAGTCAGCAGCTACCTGCATAGGGAATATTTTTTATAATTTTTATTTTTTGACCACAGACATCAGTATCGGGCCACAAAGAGAAAGTCAAGGAGAAAGAATAGACACGTGCTGCAGAAGGAAAAGGGCTGAAAGCAAGGAAGCTGGCCCAATACTGATGTCTGTGGTCAAAAAATAAAAATTATAATAAATATTCCCAATGCGGATAGCTGCTGAGTCGGGTGACTTCAGATGCCCTTATATCAATGGTTTGGCTCAGTTGGTTAGTGTGTCACTTGCTTTTTTTTCCTCCTTGAGTTCAATCCCCACTGCTCTCTATTTTGGCTTTTCTTTCTGTTTCACCTCACCGTCTCTTCATTATCTTCCAAATTACCCTGGAGTATTGGATCCAATCTCCCAGTCCTCATTTTGTCAACCCTATCCTCTGTCTGTCCCTGTAAAGCATCTACACCTCCTGGGTTTTCTAGATCCCAGGCCAGTTTTCTGGGTATATCATCTCTATTACCTTCTCATAGCATATTTACCCTACAGGTGGGATTGATTAGAATCTCGGTATTCAAAACTGACCATTCCAATGTGGTAAACAATTTTTTTCAGCCTGCAGCACTCTCAAACCAAGTTCCTTGTGGACTAAATAAATCAATGCTGCTCTACCCTCAAAGTATCACTGAAGGAACTTAAAGGCAACAGTGGGTTCTTGGAAATCCATGCCCTTCACATATAGAAAGCTTTTTTTCCCTGCCTGCGGCACCACCAGAACCATCTGAGATTCACATTTATGATGTCAATGCAAACTGAACTTGGGAGTTCTGCCAAACCTTTCCACCAAAGAAATTTTGCTTGACCTTATAGGGTTTCCTCTCATGTAATCCTCATTTTTTTTTTAGGCCCGCAGCACTCCCAGACAACACTGATACATCATTCAGTACCTTTTCTTGGGATTCTGCCAACAGGAAAATAAATGAACCCTGTGGAACATGAAAATGGATCCAAGGGAATTACAATTACCATATTTTGTGTCCTGGCCATTTTTTTCAAGTCTGTGGCACTCCTAGAGTATCAAGCTCCTATCTAAGATTGTTGATTCTTTATAGGTGTCACAGCATAACAAACCTGTGACTTACTGGCCAGAATGGCCTGATATAATGTATGGACACCTTGGCTGTCTGCCAATAATTGTTTCTGAGGCAAAGCAACCAGCTGAGCATCTTTTGTTGTTGGATGTTTCGGCTCAGAAAGAATTGACGCGTTGAGATCACGTGAAATATTACATAATATTTAGTATCAGTATCTGCCACGAGCACGAGTATCGCGCCAGGATTGGAGGCCTCGGAAGAGAAAGTTGAGGAGAAAAAAAACACGTGGAGAGGAGAACATGTGCTGCAGAAGGAAAAGGGCTGAAACAGCGGAAAAAAAGGCGAGGAAAAATGCATCAGCACGTGCATCAATGCAACAACAAATAACGACAACTTCAATCAAAAAGGGCTGAATCGTGATTCAAATTTTCGCGGACGCTGCGCTGACAAGAACGAGTCTAAATAAATTTAGGACTCGTAACCCCCCGTGCTGTTGTACGGGGGTTGCTGAATAGCAATCTTCTATCCAGCAACCCCCTCTGATCAGATTAGATCACCGGATCCCTGATCTAATCTCGGCTAACCCCGGCTCGAAAAAGACCAAGACCTTGTTCCAGGTCTTCACGGCTTTGAATCAATGAGCGTACTTGACAGCAATCTGGTGTAGATTTAATTCATTCCGAGAGGTAAAGCTTTCTTTCTTAGTGTTATAATTTGGTTAACTTTTCATCTGATTTTCTACTTATTACTACTAATATTAGTCCTCTTGAAGACAGCGTCCCGGACAGGTCGAGTCTATGCTCACCCTCATTCTTGTCCATTTGTGTGAGCACGTGGGGCCGTTTGCTCTCAACATATTGTTCCAACAAATGGAATTGTCTGTATTTTACAACACCAATGTTAGTTATGTCTTTGTGTCCGAATTTATCCAGAAAAGGTTCTTCAAGGTCTCGAAGTATTGAGGTATTTTCTACTACAATTGTGTGCCCTGCAAATTGAGTGGCACGGTTTGGGCTTAGGTTAGACACAGTGATAATGATCAATTTCGGTCTGGTGCTCTCAATGACAGGAATGGATTTTCAATAGGTGGAGCCCAAAATGTATTTGTGTCATTGAAACAGCTCCGGGAACAACCTTAGTACAACCTGCTCTCTTCGGTTGGGTCGGCACAAGATCACCGAACCGGCCGAGATCTTATCTAATTACATAAGGGAGGGGTTGCTGAATAGCGGCAACCCCCGTACTTGGAGTACAGGGGGTTGCTGATTAGAATTATCCATTGTGCAAGCCCGTATGTATGGCGGTCGGTTACCGACTCTATTATTCCTGTACAAATACACGTGTTTCTGGGTAATTTTGATGGCAGAGTTACATATTGTCAACTTAGCGAAAATTTTCTGGCGCCTTACTGAAGAATAACACAGCATCAACACACTTTATTATGCAGGAAGCTAACATTCTGGAGCCCCAAATTAAAGTTCGAGTGACCTGGGAATATTTTATGCTGAAACACATCTTCATGTCCCAGAATATTGTTTTTGAGTTCCTGAATATATACTTTTGGTCCTGGATATTTTCTCCGACTCCCTGGAAATACTTTTTCCCCCTGAAAATATTTTTAATGCCTGGAAACATTCTTTGTCTCTGAGCAAAACATATTTCCTTCTTGAAAACATGATTCTGTGGCTGTGCTAACCGTAAGATGATCGGTGATTGCCACTGCCAGGCTTGCAGCTTTCTTCCGACTTCAATGCCTGTTGTTCCTGTTATATACCGAGCCGGGGTGGACCCGAAGAGTAAATGACCGAGCGACCGGAGGCTCCGGTATGTCGGAGCGTCGGAGAGCCGGAGGGTCCGGAACGTATACGGAGGAGGATCACAAAACCACAGGGGGTCAAGGGTGAGTGACTACCCTAACCGGCAGGTACCCGATAGAGGAAGACGAGTCGGAGTACCGGAGGGAACCGGAGAGAAACGGAGACGACTCAGTGCAAGGGAAATGAGCCAAGCAACGTCAATTATCAATCTGACGTACAGGACATATTAAAGACGTATTTATACTAAGTATCTAATTGTATTCCATAAAAGGAAGGAGAGTGGTTCTTAACAATAAGTCAAGTCAGATGGGCTGATGAGAAGTCGTATGACAATAAGTGAAAAGGAAGGAAGACGGATAAACGGGAAACGCTCAGTAATCCTTCATTGCGTAAAAACCCGATGGTACCGGACGGTTCGGAGGCTCCGGTAGTATACCGGAGCCTCGGAACCTACCGGAGCTACCGGAAGGTCGACGAGAAGACTGGGGATGTTGCATGGATATAACAGTATCCCCCTCTTAGGTTCCTCTCCCATGAGGAACCCAAAAGGAATGAAGTTTGTCGAACAATGAAGAAGCGTGGGAAAATAAACAAGATCAAAAAGTCACGTGCTGTTGGTTTTGACCCAGACATTTCTTTCTTCTTGACCACCACCACCTCCGGCACAACATCCTCGAAATACGATGTCCAGCAACGGAAACGCCGACAGTGGTCGCGAGGGGTCGACCGATAACAACCGCAGCGACGTCGGCAACGGCAAAAATTCCGGGAAGGGGAAGGCGCGTGCAACGACGACAGAGCTGCGGGACGAGGCCGTCCAACGGTTCTACGACGAGAGGGAGCAGCGCCGGGTACACCTTATATCGGCGTATCAGGAACAGGCGGAGGAGGCCGCGCAACGCGCGGAAGTGGCGAATGAGGAGGCCGCTCGTGCCCTCCAGCTCATTCGAGACCTGGAGGCGCTCGACGCGGAGGCTCCGGAATTCGACGAAATGCCGGTGATAGAAACCCTGAAGTCGGTGTCACCGGAGCGTGCGGAGGGGGGAGGCGAGGTGGATGAGCTGAACGACGAGGACGACAGCGACGTCGAGCAGGAGGGGGAGAACGGTGCGTCGCAGTGAAAACCGGAGGTTCCGGTACTAACGGTTTTGATTTTCTTAGCTTGCGACTCTTGCCGGAGGAGTGGGGAGGTGTGCGTGGTCGAGGCGGGACGCACCGCCTGCCGCCGGTGCCGTGCGAAGCACATCCAGTGCAGTCGCGCGCGGCCCCTTGGACCGCCTCACGTCAACAAGCGACGCGCGGCACAGGAGGCCCGTCGCCAAGGGTCCGCACCGGTTGCGGGGCCCTCGCGGACGCACCGGAACCCCCGAACGGAGCGGGGGGACCGGAGCGACCGCGAGGTGTGCGATCGCACGCGGAAGGAGCGGGAACGGAGGGCCCGGAAAGCTGAGGGGAGAGAAAGTCTGCGAGAACAGCTCCGGGAGCTCGATGCTCACGTCGGATACCTCGGGGAGCAGGTGGGGCGCACCATGCTGCGCTATAAGCTGGCATACCGGGCGTGCCAGCTTATTCTCAAGACACTCGCGGCGCCGGAGAGTGGTCGGGAGGTGCCGCCTGGGGTAGAGCGGATGCTCCGCTGGATGGCCGCCGACATGGAGGCCTCCCAGTGGGATTTCTCCCTCGTGGAGCAGGCGGAGCTCGACCTGGCCGCCGAGGAGCCGGAGAGGGACGAGGATGCGCCCCCGGCGAAGCGCCGGAGGCTGATGAAGCGCGGAAGCCCCGAGGTGGCAGAGAAGGAGATGGAACCCGTCGAGTCGGAGGACTCGGAGGCGGAACCGGAGGCTCCGGTTGCGCCCCGAGCCCGTTCCGAATCCTGGCCGGAGGATTTCCGGTCCACGGACGGCGGGGAGGATGAGAGGATGGAAGTGGACGCGCCTGGCGCGCTGGAGGGGCCGGAAGGGCCCGAAGAACAACAAGTCGCTGCGACGTCCAGGGTCGCGAGTCAGGTCGCGGAGGCGAGGACCGTTACGGTCCTCACCTTCAAGCCCGACCCGGAACCTGTCCCGCCTCCGCCTCCTTCTCCTCTGCCAGCACCGGAGCCTCCGGTGCAGGTGAAGAGGGAATCGGAGGTGCGGGAGTTCCAGACCCTCGTTCTGCAGCCGGGAGCCCCAGCCGGTTTCCACGAGGAGGATGGAGTATTCGTGATGGACGATTCGGACGAGGAGATGGGGGAGCCGGAGGCTCCGGAAAAGCCGGAAGCGTCCGGAAGCGCGGAGTGAAGGCCCTGGAGGCCTAAGGACAAAAGGACTTCGTAAATAGAATAATGAGTGTTGTATTATGATTTTGGACGAAATTTTGTTTTTCTTGATTTTAATTTTGTGATGAGTTAATATTCGGGTCCGGGCTTATTCGGAAAGCGCCGGTGAAAGTTGTCAATATGTTCGGCCGCGTCCAAGTCGTCCGCCCCAACCCAAGCATACTGATCGTCGGTATTCTCGTATCCGAGCCATTCGACGTAGTACCGGAGCTTAGTTCGGAACCTCCGGTCGATCTTCGAGTCAACAATTTGCTTGATTTCGAAGTGTGACTCGCCGTCGATGATTTCTACGGCTGCCGGAGGCGGCTCCTCGCGTCCCGGGAATGGGTTCGGAACGTGCGGTTCAAGTTGGGAAATATGGAAAACTGGATGGACCTGTGACAACGATTTCGGAAGCCGAACTGTATAAGAAGCGGCACTGGGTTTGCCAATAACTTCATAAGGGCCAAGGTACGTCTCCGAGAATTTCGGAGTTGGCCGGCTGGTGTGAAGATGCTTCGCGAGGATGAAAACTTGATCGCCGATCGAAAGCGGAGGTTGCGGAGCACGTTTCCGGTCTCCGGTTTCCTTGTACCGCTCCTGGGCAAAAGTGATTTGCTCCCGGAGGAACTGATGCAGTTCCTGAAGATCAACGACAAAATCCTTGGCGTACATGTTCGCAACGTCACGCTCCGGATGGACCGTGATTGCCGGATTGTAACCCTTATTGGCGAAGAAAGGGGAGATGCCGGTCGAAGCATTCGGAGCGTTGTTGAGAGCGAATTCCGCAAGCGGAAGGAGTCGGTCCCAATCGTCCTGTTGATACGAGCAGTAGATGCGGATATATTGCTCAACAGTCTGATTCATACGTTCCGTTTGACCGTCAGCCTCCGGATGATAACCGGAAGTATAATGGATCTCCATATTGAGAAGTTCGCCCAGCGACCGGAAGAAGGAAGCGATGAATTCGGAGCCCCGGTCGCACGTAACATGTGCTGGAACACCGTGTTTGGAAAAGACGTGAATGAGGAAGAGGCGAGCGAGCTCCGGCGAATTGATGTGGGTATCGCAAGGAATGAGAATGACCTGTTTGGATGACCGATCAACAATCACCAAAATGCAGTCAAACTCGCCGGAGAGAGGGAGTTGCTCGATGAAGTCCATGGAAATGGAATGCCAAGGCCGGATCGGAACCGGAAGGGGTTTCAAGAGTCCGTAAGGTCGATGCCGAGGCTTTTTGTTGCGCTTGCATAGAACACACGACCGACAGTAGTCCCGGACGAAGGTCCGAACCTCCGGCCAAGTGTACTCACGGTGTACGAGTGCTAATGTGCGATTTTGTCCAAAGTGGCCAGCCAACTCGTGATCATGCAAATTCTGCAGAACACGTACGCGGAGCTGGTCCGGAACATCTCCGGAAACCACCGGAACGTAAATGCGATCATAGAGCCGGAGCATACCGGAAGGGTCGAGTTTCCAGCGCGGAGTGGTACCGGAGGCTGCGGAAGCAATGCCCGCAACGGCGGCTGGGTCATCGTTGTAGTGGGCACGAATGTCGGAATAGAGCTTCTCAACATCCATAACGATGGAGGAACAGAGGGTGATTTCCTCGAGGAATGTGGCCCGGAGCGACGCGGTGAGTTGATCTTGAGTAAAAATGGGGCGAAAATTTTGAGGATTCAATTGGCTGTAAGCCCTATCCCCCTCTTTAGGGTAGACGTCCCATCGTCTAGTCAAAGCGTCTGGCTTAGCTCCGAGCTTACCCGGACGGAACCGGATAACCATATTGAAGTGGCACAGGTATTCCGACCACCGGACTTGGCGATGAGTGAGGATTTTGGTCGTCGCAAAGTATTCCAGGTTCTTGTGGTCGGTTACGACGTCAACCGGAAGCTCCGGTCCCTCGAGGTAATGCCTCCAGTGTTTAAAGGCGTCGAAGATGGCCAAGAGTTCCTTGTCATGAGTGTCGTAGTTGAGTTCGGCCGGACCGAGTGTCCGAGACCGGAACGCAATGGGATGAATTTCGCCATCATCTCCGAGGATGGAAAGAATCGAGGCGATTGCGTAATCGGAGGCGTCGGTTTCGACAGTGAGCTGCCGGAACAGAATCCAGTGTGAAAGTACCGGAGCTTCCGTAAACGCGTGCTTGAGGGTGTCAAATGCGAGTTGGCAAACCGGGGTCCAATCCCATCGGACGTTGGAACGAGTGAGGCGAGTAAGAGGGATCGTGATCGCCGAGTAGTTCCATATGAAACGCCGATAAAAATTACAAAACCCAAGGAAGGACTGAACGTCCTTCACTTTCCGGGGTTCCGGCCAGTCAACGATGGCGGAAACCTTGTCCGGAGACATCCGGAAGCCTTCCGGCGACAGGATGTAACCGAGATATTCGCAGGTGGTGACGCTAAACTCGCATTTTGAGAGTTTGCAGAAGAGTCCGGCCTTCCGGAGGCGCCGGAGCACTTCCCGAACGTGTTCGGTATGTTGGGTCGGATCATCGGAATAGATCAATATGTCGTCCAAATAGATGATGACGTACACGTCCAACAGATCTGCGAACAAACTGTTCAGGAACCGCTGAAAAGCGGCCGGAGCGTTGGTAAGGCCTTCCGGAACAACCCGGAATTCGAAGGACCCATAGCGAGAACGAAACGCCGTCTTAGGTTCGTCACCCGGAGCGATCCGGAGGAGATGGTATGCGTGCCGGAGATCAAGTTTTGTATAGATGCGAGCCTTCCCGGGAGCATCGAGGAGATCGGCGATGAGAGGAAGCGGATAGTGGTCCTTCTTCGTAATCCGATTAAGTCCTCGGTAGTCGACGCACAACCGGAGGCTACCGTCCTTCTTCTTAGCGAAGAGAATAGGAGCTCCATGACTTGAATGAGTCGGATATATAAATCCCGACTTCAAATTCTTGTCGATGAAGTCCCGAAGGGCAGCGAGCTCGGTAGGCGAAAGGGAGTAGACATGACCGACCGGAGGCTCCTCGCCGTCCAGGAGCTCGATTTTGAGGTCGAATTCTCGATGAGGAGGAAGATTGTAAGCTTCCTGCTCCGAGAAGACGTCAGCGAACTCGTGGTACTCGGAAGGTATACCGGAAGTGTCCAGAGCAGATGCGGAAGCAAACCGGGCACGGGCTTCTTCCGAGGGAGTGGCGCGCATTGTATATTGACAACAATCCTTGTCTCGAATGATGGAGCAGTAAGCCGCAGCAGACACGAGAGACACAAGCGGAGGGGTAGAGAGAGGACGAGGCCCGGAGGCCTCCGGAATCTCCATGGAAGGAGCAAGAGTCTCCATGGAAGGAGCGGGAGATGGCGGAATCGTCGGAGTCGGTGTAGGCGCCGTAGCCGGAACGACTTGTACCGGAGGTGCCTCGTCCGTAATCGGAACTACCGTAGCAGATCCCGGAATTATTTCCGGGGTTGTCGACAGGGATTCCCTTACGGGATCGGGCCGGAACGTGATAGAGGCTTCGGACCAGTTAATCAACCGATTAATGCGGCTGAGCCAATTGTATCCCAGGACCAGATCGCAAGGAGAATCGAGACGTGTGACGAAGAAGTCCATGTATTGAACTTCGCCAGAAGGAAACCGGAGCAACAACCGGAGCATCCGGTTGATGATGGAAGATGAGCCGTCGAGATACCGGACCCGTACCGGGTCCACCGTATACGTGGAAAACGCATTAGATTCGCAGACTTTCAATGATACAAAACAATGAGATGATCCGGAGTCCACAAGCGCACGCACACGGGAGTTGAATCCCGCGACTACTCGAGAGAGAAGAGATGGTGACATGGAAGAGCATAGCTCCGGCTCGGAGATGTCCGACCGGAGGGAAGAAATATCGAGAGAGACGTAAAGGGCATTAGGGAAGAGAGCGGAAGCGTTGAGACGAACCTCGGTGAGCACCCGTGAGTCAACGCAACTCGGACCAGGTGCGGAGGATTCCGAGTTGCTGATCAATTTTTTGACTCAGCAGCCGCGGCGGCCGGCGTAGCCGGAGCCGCCGGAGCCTGGGTGGTCGTACCGGAGGTCGAGGCCTGGGCGGCTTTGGCGCTAGCCTGCCCAGGACGCTTGTTGCAGTTGTCGGCTGTGTGACCCTTACCTCCGCAGTACATGCAGAGGTTATTCTTCCGGCGACGCTCGCGTTCGTCCTGCTTGATCTTTCCGCTGGCGTCGAGCTTGTCGGCGTAGGCGCGAGCGGCAGGAGTGGCGTCGGACGACTTGGCCTTGCCTTTACCCTGGTTACCGGAGCGTCCGGCGTTGTTACCGGAGTTTCCGGCAGTCGCAGCGGTAGAGGAGGGTGCGGGAGCGTTGGAAGATTTGGAACCCTTGCCGGAATTCCGATTACTGGGTTTTGGGTTGCCGGATTGACCTCCGGTAGCGTTACCCGCCACCGGAACCGGAGGGTTTGTCGCGTTCACGCTCCCGGAGCTTCTCCGCCTCGCGTTTCCAGTACCGGCCATCGATGATGCGAGCGACCAACTTCACTCCGTCGAGGGTGTTGGTGTTATATCCATGCAACATCCCAGAGCCTCCCGTCAACCTTCCGGTCGCTCCGGTAGGTTCCGGAGCTCCGGTCATATCCCGGAGCCTCCGGACCTTCCGGAAGCATCGGGTTTTTACGCAATGAAGGCTTACTGAGCGTTTCCCGTTTACCCGTCTTCTTATCTTCCTTTTAATTGTCTCACAACATATCATCAGTCCTCATGACTTGTCTTATTGTCATGAACCACTCTCCTTCCTATTTGGGAATACAATTAGGTATTCCATTTAAATACTACGTCTTTACTTCATGTACTTCAGTTTGATTATTAACGTTAATCGTTGCCTGGTTCTTCCTCTTGATCTGAGTCGTCTTCGTACCTCCTCTTCACCTCCGGTACCTCGACTTCCGGTTATCCGTCAGTCAAGGCGTTAGCTCACCCTTAACCCCCTGTGGTGTTGCTATCCTTCCTTTATACTGCACCGGACCTCTTCCGGGCTTTCCGGTACCTCCGGTCCTAACCGGAGCCTCCGGAACCTCCGGCCCATCTTCCATCTCGTTCTAGGTCCATTCCGGCACGGT
This sequence comes from Mycena maculata, assembly GCA_029448575.1. Lineage (NCBI taxonomy): Eukaryota > Fungi > Basidiomycota > Agaricomycetes > Agaricales > Mycenaceae > Mycena > Mycena maculata. Next base: position 23,884 of record JARJLG010000308.1, read on the forward strand.
ATATAACAGTATAATCAAACTCCCTGTCTTGGCTGGCAATTATGTCTTATTCTCCCTCCGGCACCACTCCTCTTGTCTTTCCATCGCTAGCGGACTCTCCGCTGGGCGTTGAGGAGTGTCACCTTGGTCACAACACTGCCACACCTTGTGATGCCTCGGAGTCGACTTCGTCCTCCGACGTATTTTCTGCCAATCCATGGACCCCGTACCCTGTTCCGGGTACTTCCAGTCCAATCGGTCCATGGAGCTCGGGTTTTCATCAGGTCTATACCGGCTTTCCACAACCCTTGGCGTATCCTCCGGAACCTCCGGTTCCTGTTCCAGGAATCTCCGGAGTGTTCTCTGGAAGCGATGAGACCGGACAGACTTATCCCGTCCCATCCGCTGTCTTCCATCACTATTGCCAACCGGTACATCATATCCAACCACCGGTGGATCCACCGTCGTACTCCGGTTCGTCGAACTACGGTTTCCATGGCACTCATGACAGCATCGGCGGAAATCTTTCCCATCACACCAATCTCCTTTCATCGCGTCCTCCGAGCTCATCTGCGTTCACGGACAGAGTTCCGGATACCATTCTATACTCCTCCAACGCAGCTCCTCGTTCGCTCCGGTCTAACCTCCGGAATCCGGAATTCTTCTACGGTACCGATCCCTCGAAACTCCATCCCTTCCTAGCCCAATGCTACCTGCATTTTGCGGAGCGTCCTCGGGACTTCCGCACGGACGACGACAAGAATTTATTCATCTTGTCGTTCCTCCGGGGTGACGCTGCACGCCTATTCGCAACCTCCGGCCCGCAGCAGGAACTTCCATGGCAAGGGAATTTTTCCTTGTTCATCATGGAGTTTTTCGACGTATTCGGTCCTCCGGATCCGACCGGCGACGCAGAGGATCAGCTCCGACGCCTCCGGATGAAACATTCCGACCGGATCATCCCATTCCTCGCAAACTTCGACAAAATCGCTTCTCTCCTCGATTGGAGCGATTCCGCTCTCAGTCACGCTCTCCGCGCCGCTCTCCCTCTCCGGATCACCTCGGAGATGGATCAGTACACCTATCCGAGCTCTCTCGCAGGTGTCCGCGCAATCACATGCCGTATCGACTATTGGTACTGGCAGCGAATCGATGAAGAGCAAGGCGAAGTCGAGGATACTCAACTTCCGGATGATTCCGGATCCCTCTTAGAGGATTCCGGCAGTTCCGATTTTGGCACCCTGTCACCGGCACTTTCCGTCCTCAGTTACGCGCCTTTCGCAACCTCCATACCGCAGTCTGCAGCACCGGAACGTTCCGGTCGAGCCTCCGGAGTCCCCGGGGCTCGTCACCCGAAGTTTCCGGAGTCTGTCAACAAGCTACTCGGTAAAAACGGACGGATTCTCCCTGCGGAAAACGAACGACGGAAGGCCCGGGGTCTTTGCATGTACTGCGGAGGCTCCGGACATCAAGTTGCCGAGTGTAGGAAGTGTCCGGCTCATTCCGGCGCAACCTCATCTGCCAAATCCACCTTTCCGACCAATATCAGTGCCTAACTGACCAGCAGCCTCGAAAACTCGCGCTCCGGTCGTCCGCGTTGGCCCCCGGAGGCATTTCCGAGTTCATCATAACCACGCATCCATTCTTTTCCACTCTCACGACAGTCCCGCTCTCATGAGCCGGATCTATGATCTCATTATCTCTATCATCTCCAAATTTGCCATGGGTTTCGACTTCCGACCGGAGACTCCCTCTATGATCCGGATCTGTTTTTGTTTACTTATCTGTGAATCTATGGGTTTTGCTCCGTTCGCGGAAGTTCCGGACATAATCTCCCCTCCGGATCTCATCGGCATCTTCTTCCCTCTAATCGGCAGCCTCGTCTGTCATAATTCCATCATCTGGTGATGTTCCTATTCGGAACTCGGCGTCATCGATTCTGATTCCCCATCAATCTGGTTCCTGGATACCGGCAAACTCCACCGTATCAATCCGTTGATTGACTAGTCGGAAGTTTCCAACTGATCTGTTCCTTATTCACATGGGGCTTAGTGTGCACACGACCGGCAGCAATGTCGGATATTGGTTCGGTACCCAATCACGGGTAGAGCAATGCTGCGCCGGAGCTCCGACAACCTCCGCTGCTCATACCGACAATTTTAACGCCATCACCTCGAGTCCCTTCGGTCTCATCGGCCTGCGTGCCACCGTTCCTTCGGAACGTCATCCCGTTCCCCCGGAACATCTCCGAGACATCTGTCTCTCCTTTCCGGACTTTGACTCGTCACCATCTTCCGGACGTCCTTCCGGACACTCTCCGGTTTCGGACATCGTCCCGGATACTCTCCGGACACCCCTCAGCTCACTCCGGTTGTCTCGTCGACATCCGTTGAGCACTTTACTTCTGGTAACCTCCGGAGCAATATTGCTCTGTATAATCTCTGGTCATACCCCGAGGCTATTCGCTTCACGGTCCTCCGGGCGTTCCGGCATTTGCTTGGCTTCCGCTCGCGGATCGCACTTCTCAAGAGGGCAATTAACCTCTTTCCCGATTTTACATTTAGGCTATTAGCCTTATTGTTCATCCTCGCCCTTTTCGGTCTTCGCCTTTCAACAATCATTTCGAAGTTACGCCATTTCTTGGGCTCCGTGGAATTCGGATCAATTTCCACGTCGCAAGTCAGGAAACTTTCCTTGTGCATCCAAAACTCCTGTTCAAACCTTTCGACCAATGTCCTCCGGATTCACTTCATTGATCATGGGCACAACATCTGCATCTATTTCGGAGCCTCCGGAGACTTGCATTCTCCTCCGGCTTCCTCCGAATCTTGCCCTTGATCTCACCTGTAGTCCATCGTTCTCCTCCGGGTTACAAGTAGACCATCTTCCGATAATCTCGGGAGACCCGACCGCCTCTGGCTTTTCCGGGTCACCCGTAGTTTCCTCCGATGGCCCCCCGGAGACCTATGCTTTCCTCCGACTTCACCGACTGCCTCCGGATTATCCAGTCCACACGTTTTATCGTAGGTCATCCTTCGATGACCTCCGGAGATCCGTGTTCTCCAACGGCTTACTGTCAATTGTCCTTGACGTCTACGGATTACTCATACGTTATCCTCCGGTGGCCTCAGGAAACAGGTTTCAACAGTCCTACCAGAACGTCTCCGGGACTCTGTCCGGAGATCTCCAATCATCTCCGGATTCTTTCCGATATGGAGTTCACACATCGTACAAAAAACGAGATCATTCGCTTGGCAGCAACTTCGAAACCTCCGGTTCTACCGTTCAATTATCCCACCTTTGATTCCTCCGTTCCAGCATCATCGTGTGTTTAATCCGGAGGCTCCGGACACTACGTTATTATCGGAGCCCCCAGACCATCCATTTTCAAGTGCCATTATAGCACTCATCGATGTCTGCATTTTCGGAGTCAACGTCTTTGAACCGGATGTACTTGGCTTGAAGAATTTTTCGGGCACCTGGAGCTTTTCCATCAAATTTCGCCTTTTCCATTCTATTCTTTGGCGACCAGCTCCACCCATTCCACCTCCATGTATCTTCGGAAGTGGTGTTCATCCGGTCGTATTCCGAGTTCGGTCGCTCGGACCTCTCGGAACCTCTCGCCACATCTTGGAATCCTCGCCTTGCGGCGTTCCGACGCTCCGAATCAACCTCCGGAATCTCCGATTTCCGGAGCTCTTCTCCGGAGCCCAAGATTCCAAATTCCGAGTTACGACCATTAATCCCTACCGCTCTCGTTGCAGTCGAGATTTCTCCTGTTTTCGAGCTGTCGGGATACTTCGATCCTCCCACCTTCCGGTGGTTCTCTGGCCTTTCCGGGGCTCTCCGGTAATTTCCGGAGTTCTCCGGCGCTTACCGGAGTGACTCAGAGGATGTGGAATTGTCGGCAGACGATGGGACGTCTACCCTTAAGAGGGGGATAAGCCTATAAACACTCCGATAATTTTCAACTTTTCTTCGCAAGAAGTGCAGACTATTGATCAAAAAGTCAGCATACCACGCGGAACACATCCTCTCAGTCCATGTCGTTTTGCCTTCCTCTCTGCAGACGGCACAATTGCGCTCGCTATTCGATATCAGATCCAATCAACCAACTACCACTACTCATTCCAGGGTATCATTCATCGGTATTCCGGTATTCCGGTCTTGTTCCGGACATCGTTCACCCTCCGGATCATCCACCAACTACCCAACCGGTACCGGAACCATCCGACAACCCTCACCCATGCATCTACGGATCCTTCCGTGAGTTCCGGATACTCCGGAACCTCCGGAGTTTCCAGACATAGTGATCGACAACCTTCTGTTATCCATACGGCATCTGCGCATCTGGGTGCATCAATCTGTCTATCCGATTATTCCACCCATCTTCGCCCATCCCTTCACTTCCGGGCACATATTGAGTATTATCTGATTCCCCGAGAGTCGTCACGATCAACTCTTGCATCGGTACTCAATTCACATCACCTTCTCTTATCCCATTCGGGATCTTGGGCAACTTCATTTAATCACTCATCTGCCCAACCACTTTCCCTTCTTAGCCGCCTATCCATAGGCATACTTCCGGATCGCCTCCGGTACACTTCCGGAACCTTTCCGGTACATTTCCGGATATTCTCCCCGGAACCTTCCGGTGTCCTACCGGCTCTCCTTCTATTCTTTCCGGTTTCCTTTCGGATCGCTTCCGAATTCTTCCGGTTTACTTCCGGCATCACACTCCTTTGCCAATTCGTTTTCGGTTCGTGTCCGGGAATTACTCTGGTCACTTATCGACAGATGGAGTGGACCAATCGACATCTTGATTTGGTCGCTTTTCCAATCAACGGAATAACACTCCTCTTATCATTCATCGATATTCCAATCATTCATCATTTCTCCAATTATTCATTCTTTGAATGCAACAGTTCCTACAGTGGAACCCAAACCGTATCGTATGCGATGCGTTCCGGTTCCGGAACTGCTCCGGAACGTTGCCTTTCTATTCCGTCACATCGGAATCCTCACCATTCCTCCTCCGGACCCTCCGGTGATTAACCGGAACCTCCGGATCCTTCCCATTTCACTCAAGTTTTACATAAAGTCAAATCAAGAAAAGATATCATCCGAATCCACAAATACAAAACACTCATTATCTACGAATGTCTTTATATTGTCCATAGGTCACTTTGGACCCTCGTCTTCACCTCCGGACGCCTCCGGCTTTTCTCCCGGAGCCTCTGGCTCCCCCATCTCCTCGTCCTCGTCATCCAGGACAAACACCCCGCCTTCCTCGTGGAATCCCGCTGGCGCTCCCGGTTGGAGCACCAAGGTCTGGAAACCCCGCTCCTCCGACTCCCTCTTCACCCGTACCGGAGCCTCCGGTACAGGCGGCGGAGTGGGAGGCGGAGGCGGCACCGGCTCGGGATCAGGCTTGAAGGTTGGGACCGTGATGGTCCTCGCCTCCGCCTGGCGCGTGGTGTGTTCATCGGGCCCTTCCGGCCCCTTCAGCGCCCCAGGCGCGTCCACCTCCATCCTCATGTCCTCCCCGCCGTCCGAGGACCGGAAATCCTCCGGCCAGGATTCGGAACGGGCTCGGGGCGCAACCGGAGCCTCCGGTTCCGCCTCCGAGTCCTCCGACTCGACGGGTTCCACCTCCTTCTTCTCCACCTCGGGGCCCCCGCGCTTCATCAGCCTCCGGCGCTTCGCCGGGGGCGCGTCTTCGTCCATCTCCGGCTCCTCGGCGGCCAGGTCGAGCTCCGCCGCCTCCGCAAGGGAGAAGTCCCATTTGGAGGCCTCCATATCGGCCGCCATCAACCGGAGCATCCGCTCAACACCAGGCGGCACCTCCCGACCACTCTCCGGCGCTGCGAGCGTCTTGAGGATAAGCTGGCACGCCCGGTATGCCAGCTTATAGCGCAACATATTGCGCCCCACCTGCTCCCCGAGGTATCCGACGTGGGTATCGAGCTCCCGGAGCTTCTCTCGCACACTTTCCTTGCCCTCCGCCTTCCGGGCCCTCCGTTCCCGTTCCTTCCTCGTGCGATCCCGCACCTCGCGGTCGCTCCGGTCGCCCCCGACGTTCCGGGTGCTCCGGCGCGTCCGCGAGGGCCCCGCGACAGGTCCGGAATCCTGTCGACGGGCCTTCGCCATCTCGCGCTTGTTGACGCGCGGTGGACCGAGGGGGCGGGCGCGACTGCAATGAATGTGTTTGGCGCGGCAGCGCCGGCACGCAGTGCGTCCGTATTCGACGACGCACACCTCGCTGCTCTTGCGGCAGGAATCGCAGGCTAGGAAGAAAAAAATTCGTTAGTACCGGAACCTCCGGATTTTACTGCGACGCACCATTCTCCCCCTCCTGCTCGACGTCGCTGTCGTCCTCGTCATTCAGCTCGTCGTCGCCCTCGCCACCCTCCACATGCTCCGGGGACAACGTTTCGATTGCCGGCACTTCGTCGAATGCCGGAGCCTCCGCGTCCAACAGCTCCAGGTCGCGAGCAAGCTGGAGCGCGCGAGCGGCGTCCTCCTGGGCGGCCTCCGCGCGGTGGGAGGCCTCCACCGCCTGCTCCTGGTACGCGGCGATCAGCACCCGCCGGCGTTCCTCCCGCTCCTCGTAGAAGCGCTGCGCGGCTTCCTCGCGCAGTTCCGCCGTCGTTGCGCGCGCCTTCCCCTTTCCGGATTTTTTGCCCTTGCCGGCGTCGCTGCGGTTGCTGTTGCTGGACCCCTCGCGCCCACTGTCGCTGTTTCCGTTGCTCGACATCGTGCTTTGGTGTTTAAGTGCCGGAGGTGGTCGTGGTGCGAAAGAAAGAAAGGTCTGAGTCAAAACCAACAGCACGTGACTTTTTGATCTTGTTTATTTTCCCACGCTCCTTCATTGTTCGACCAACTCGTCATCTCTTGGGTTCCTCATGGGAGAGGAACCTAAGAGGGGGATACTGTTATATCCATGCAACATCCCAGAGCCTCCCGTCAACCTTCCGGTCGCTCCGGTAGGTTCCGGAGCTCCGGTCATATCCCGGAGCCTCCGGACCTTCCGGAAGCATCGGGTTTTTACGCAATGAAGGCTTACTGAGCGTTTCCCGTTTACCCGTCTTCTTATCTTCCTTTTAATTGTCTCACAACATATCATCAGTCCTCATGACTTGTCTTATTGTCATGAACCACTCTCCTTCCTATTTGGGAATACAATTAGGTATTCCATTTAAATACTACGTCTTTACTTCATGTACTTCAGTTTGATTATTAACGTTAATCGTTGCCTGGTTCTTCCTCTTGATCTGAGTCGTCTTCGTACCTCCTCTTCACCTCCGGTACCTCGACTTCCGGTTATCCGTCAGTCAAGGCGTTAGCTCACCCTTAACCCCCTGTGGTGCTGCTATCCTTCCTTTATACTGCACCGGACCTCTTCCGGGCTTTCCGGTACCTCCGGTCCTAACCGGAGCCTCCGGAACCTCCGGCCCATCTTCCATCTCGTTCTAGGTCCATTCCGGCACGGTATATAACAGTTGGCATAGTTATGATGAACCATGTCGTCCTTGATCCGACGGGGAAGTCCTTCGTAAATCTGATACCGGAGGGCGTTATCGCTCCACCGGGTCAAAACCGAAAGGAAGTCGAACTCGATGATGTAAGTGGTGATCCGGTCGCCGGATTTCATCCGGCATGCGCGAATCTTGTCCTCGGCATCCCCAACCGGATCATGCGGCCCGAAATTTAACGTAAGCTCCTGAATGAAGACGGCAAAGTTGCCGTCCCAGACTGGAATGATGGTCGGGTCGTAAAGATTGGGGGAAAACCATTGCTGAGCGCTGCCCCGGAGGTACGAAATGATGTAGAGAATACGATCATCATCGTCCGGAAAGTCTTGCGGGCGCTCCGCAAAGTGCAAATAGCACTGGGTGAGGAAGGACGAGAGTTTAGCCGGGTCCGATCCATCGAAGGTGTCCGGATTACGGAGATTGGATTGGTTGGAACGAGGAGGAAGGTCCGCGGGACGAGCGGAGAACACATTGATGGCATCCCGGAAGGTCCGGATGGTGTCCATGATTAAGGCCTCATTGGCCTCAGGCGTCGTAACACGACGAGGGGCCCGAGGTATACCGGGACCTCCAGGGCCACCGCCAGGTGGACCGCCAGGGGGGCCTCCGGGTGGACCACCTGGAACACCAGGACCACCGGGACCGCCGGGACCTCCGGGGCCACCTCCGGGTGGACCTCCGGGAGGGCCGGGCGGTGGACCAGCACCACCACCTCCACCACCACCACCATCACTGCCACCATCGCCTCCATCGCCGTTATTACTGCCCCCGTCATGAATGGAAGGAGCAGGATCACGCTCGGGAAGCTCCTCCGACAAGTGGAGGCTTGCTGCATGACCTCCGGAATGTACGGAGTCTTCGGAAGCCTCCTGGGGATCTTCCGGAACCTCAACGATACGAGGCCCAGCGATGGGAGATACGCTACGAGAGATTGCTGCAGCGCGGCGTGGATGGGGTGAGGCCGGATATCTCACCGGATTCTCGGGGGTCCGGGGATTGAGAACTAACCCCGGAATTGTTGTCGGAGATGGCATAGGTGGCGCAGGTGAACTCCGAGTGAAATGCGGAGTGTATCGAAGGGTGGGTGATACCGGAATAGACAGGTACATTGACGGACCGAGAACTTGGACCGGAGTACTCATCGGAACGATCTGGCTGAACATACGGGATTCTCGGCGAGGTTCCCGATCCGTCCGACCAGTGTTGGAACGTTCGATTTGTTCCGTGTTGGGTAGATTTGGATTAGGAAGACGAGACATTGCCAGTCAGAATAGTGAGATTGATAATACTGTTATATACCGAGCCGGGGTGGACCCGAAGAGTAAATGACCGAGCGACCGGAGGCTCCGGTATGTCGGAGCATCGGAGAGCCGGAGGGTCCGGAACGTATACGGAGGAGGATCACAACACCACAGGGGGTCAAGGGTGAGTGACTACCCTAACCGGCAGGTACCCGATAGAGGAAGACGAGTCGGAGTACCGGAGGGAACCGGAGAGAAACGGAGACGACTCAGTGCAAGGGAAATGAGCCAAGCAACGTCAATTATCAATCTGACGTACAGGACATATTAAAGACGTATTTATACTAAGTATCTAATTGTATTCCATAAAAGGAAGGAGAGTGGTTCTTAACAATAAGTCAAGTCAGATGGGCTGATGAGAAGTCGTATGACAATAAGTGAAAAGGAAGGAAGACGGATAAACGGGAAACGCTCAGTAATCCTTCATTGCGTAAAAACCCGATGGTACCGGACGGTTTGGAGGCTCCGGTAGTATACCGGAGCCTCGGAACCTACCGGAGCTACCGGAAGGTCGACGAGAAGACTGGGGATGTTGCATGGATATAACAGTTCCACAGGAACTCATCACCACTGTACTCAAGTATTTTGCCACCAATTCTACAGCTTTATCCCAGTGTGCATTGGTATCCCATTCATGGCAGTATCCTACGCAATCCTGGATTTTCTGCACCATTACCCTTGGTGTTGGTCTACAGGGTGGATTTGCAGAAGGCCTTGTCGATATGCCACCCCTGGGTCAAGTGGATTCATTCCAGGCCTTTCATGATCTGCTGCAGGATGCTCCTCATTTTGCTGTGCATGTTCAGACCCTCAACCTGAGTCTGTGGCCTTTAGACTCTGAAATCCCATCTGATATGGCACAGTCTGTGTATTCATGGACAATGATCGAGCAATTGGTTGTGGAGATTTGACCTCTCCTCCATGGCTTGAAATCATTGGGATTGTTCCCATGCAGATTGAGGACACACAGCACAGTTGCAATCTAATGTCTCCACTGCCCACACATTTCATTTGCAATCCAGCATCTTCATTGCGCTGCAGACTCTATCACCTGCATCCCTTAGCTTCTCTAATTAGTGTTTCTGTTATATCCATGCAGCATCCCCAGTCTTCTCGTCGACCCTCCGGTAGCTCCGGTAGGTTCCGAGGCTCCGGTATATTACCGGAGCCTCCGAACCATCCGGTACCATCGGGTTTTTACGCAATGAAGGATTACTGAGCGTTTCCCGTTTATCCGTCTTCCTTTCTTTTCACTTATTGTCATACGACTTCTCATCAGCCCATCTGACTTGACTTATTGTTAAGAACCACTCTCCTTCCTTTTATGGAATACAATTAGATACTTAGTATAAATACGTCTTTAATATGTCCTGTACGTCAGATTGATAATTGACGTTGCTTGGCTCACTGTTATGTAACGTGCCTGCGAGCTAACACTGTTACCAACTGAGCCAAAAGGCCACTATGACAGGTTAATCCTGTCATAGGCTGCAGACTATATATACATGATTACACGCATGTAACACTCACTTCCCTTGCACTGAGTCGTCTCCGTTCTCTCCGGTTCCCTCCGGTACTCCGACTTGTCTTCCTCTATCGGGTACCTGCCGGTTAGAGTAGTCACTCACCCTTGACCCCCTGTGGTGTTGTGATCCTCCTCCGTATACGTTCCGGACCCTCCGGCTCTCCGACGCTCCGACATACCGGAACCTCCGGTCACTCGGTCATTTACTCTTCGGGTCCACCCCGGCTCGGTATATAACAGTTTCCCTCATTCCTCAGCTCTCAATGCCTTGGGATCCAACTCAATTCGCTGTGTGAATTTCATTCACTGCGAGTTCAAACAACCTTCATCCCGCTGACTCTGTGCCATCTCTGATTGTGGCGATCATTTTAGGGTTAGCACAGCCATAGAATATTCTTTTCCAGAGGAAAATATGTTTCGTTCAGAGACAAAGAATGTTTCCAAGCATTAAAAATATTTCCAGGGCAAAAAAATATTTCCAGGGAGTCAAAGAAAATATCCAAGACCAAAAATATATATTCAGGAACTCAAAAACAATATTCCAGAGAAGTGAAGATGTATTTCTGCGGAAAATGTTCTCAGGTCACTCAAACTTTAATATGGGGCTCCAGAATGTTAGCTTCCTGCATGATAAAGTGTGTTGATGCTGTGTTATTCTTCAGTAAGGTGCCAGAAAATTTTCGCTAAGTTGACAATATGTAACTCTACCATCAAAATTACCCGGAAACACGTGTATTTGTACAGGAATAATAAAGTCGGTAACCGACCGCCATACGTATGTACAAGCGCGGCAAGTACTTAATAATCTGTTAAAAGCCCGATGCCAGTGCTTTCCCGACCATCCAACTTGCACATAATGTTTCTGAATTCAACGCCCATGGACCCGGCGATCGTCGCACAAGACTTGGCGACTCAGACAGTACTTACGGCACAATATTTTCTTTGATTACACCGACTCACAACGCTCTCTTACTATTAGTCATTTCTGCGTAAGCTCAAGTTCCAGAAAGTGAAATCTAAGTATATCACGGCCATCGTCAGCGACATCGACGACGCAGCCATCGTCGCCGCGGAGGACAACAATGCTTTGTCCATCATGTGTGGAGATAAAGGAGGCTCAAGGTCGCGAAGGTGCGGACGAACATCCGGACGCTGGCGCCCATGGTAGAGCAAACTTGAAGTGCGTCGCTACTACGCTCCATTACTCTGTGCTCAATGCATTCTGGGCAGACTACCCGAATCTGAAAGAGTCGGCCGCGTGCGCTGCCACCCTGACGCAGAAGATAATCGATGCTTGATTAGCCCTCACGCGACTCCGACACGCCCACTCACAGCCGCGGCTGACGATCCCTACAGCGGAGCAGCGGCTGGTACATCGGGTCACGGAGATGCAGGTCCTTGCCGACAATATCGAGCAGGCGTCGGCAAAGGTGCAGAGCGTGAAAGGCAACGTCAAGAGTGGCACCCACGAGCTCGAGAAACTACGGGCAGAGCGCGCGGAGTCGGAGAAGGCCGTCGAGGCGGCCCATAGGAACGAGTACGGCGGACAACGAGTACCGTTATATAGCCAGTGCGTGCATCCCACTTCCCCTGACTTTCCTTACTGAGGCGCTCCAATTTAGACGCATGGCGTCGCTCGCATTCCACCGATCCATCCTGCATATCACCGACTGCCAACATGTCTCTGAAAACGAGATACGACTAACCTATACAGTCCGACGGCGAAAAGTATCAACCCTGACTTTCCACCCGAATACGAAGCGACTAGCTACTGCGAGCGTTGTTGGGCTGGATGAGTTGGGCGTGGACGCAGCCGAGACCGTCGATTCGCACATCGGGACCAACGAGCCCATGGACTCATCGCTGCTGTACTGGCCATGGCGCGGCCAACACCCTTGATCATGATGGATTATACTTTGCATCGAGATTCGACACACTCTTATTAGCAATTGGCGAAAAACATATTTCATGACAAATTTGAGGCCCCACTTGGTCAAACGGACCAGCGAGCTCCGCTCCGGACAATCGAAACAAATTTACCGCTGATAAACAGAAATACGTTGTCCACTAGTTGCTTATAAACTCTACTAAATGTTTTTACCAGGGTTTTCGAATCTGATGTCGCCTCTGAATGCAGCCAAATCCGGAGTACCACTTCGTCGGCTTCGATGTAAGGCTAGTGCATCAGTCTCTTACGCCCGGAAAGATGTCCTCAAGTTGAGATACGATCAGGACGCAAACGACAACGAAGTGGCGCCGGGGAAAATCCGAAACCTTTTCCAGTCCTGGCATACCACTCCAAACGGAACGGAAACGAAGAATATAATCTCTCTTTATGCAAAGCCCCCAGTGATTTATCCTATCTACAGATACAGTTAATATTACGCCGAGGTTTCAAAGGCCGGCAGCGGTCCTCATCGCAACGTAGTTGGGAGAACCCAGACCAGTGACTGGGTCCCAACCAGCTTTTGCCGGGAATCCGCTGTAAAGGCAGGTCAGGTCGTGCATTCCGGTCAAAATTGAAATAATACGTACGTCGTGCCACAGCCGGGATTGCTGCCGCTCGTGATGTCGTTGAATGCTTGCGGGTTGGCGTAGAGCCAGGGGTTGAGGAAACCAAGGACGGGCTTGCCCGCGTTGAGGAGCTCATCATTGAGAAGGCCGATGACCGACGCGAAGATTGGGCTCGAGCACGATGTGCCAGCAACAAGGCCGGTCGAGCCATCCTGGACGATCAAGACGTTCTCGCCCGCAGCAGAGACGTCGGGGTACGCGCGGCCCGTCTTGTTATAGAGGCCATTGTACTCCGTCCCGATCGACGTGATGTACGCATCAACGAGCGTCGCCTCTGCAATACAAGTCAGAATTTCCACGGGATACAGAAACGTGGGACTGACGCCAGGTTTGCTGGGGGAAATAATTGGAAAAGCCACTACGAAAAAATTAGGATCAAGCCAATTAGAGCCCGAGGGAAACGCACCCAGCCGACAGAGAAGCGCCGATTTCAGGAGAGCCAGAGGTAGCTCCGACGAGGGTGACGCTGGGAAGAATTAAGTATGTTGGCGAAGGAGATTTGAGCTGGACGTACAAAGGGCAAGTGGGGAAGGTCGGCAAGAAGGGCTTCCCGGTACACTGCTCACCGGGTGTCGCGGCGACACCTCCGTCACCTATTAATCAAGCCTCAGCCTAGCATCTGGTTGGATCACCAAAAAAATACTCACCGGAAGCGAAGAGGATGGAAACTCCACGAGCAGTGAGCTGCATGTAGGAGGTGCACATAGCACTGGAAAATAGGCAGCGAATGAGGCGCCGGCCAAGTACAAAATTAGCGCACATACACGGTGAGGGCCTCCGACAGAGAAGCCTCGGTGTCAAAGCCGTAACTGGTTGTGAGGACCTGCGGAGGCGCAGTCTCTGCGATCAAGGCAGTGATGATGTCCAGGAAACCATCGTCGGCGCCGTCTTTGGTCTTCTCCCCGACGCTGACGAATGTAACGGGGACACCAGTGGCCAAACCAACTGGGGACTGCATTAGTAGGAAAAAGGAGAAGGGGGGAGAGGAAGGCACCTGTGTATTGGATGTCCAGATCGGCTTCAACACCGGCATCGCTACGGGTCTGGGAGTTGGTTCCGGAATCGACCGAAGTGAGGGTGAAAGAGGTCGCAGACGATATGTCAGGACGCTCTGCCTTGAGGAACTGGGTCAAGTCGGCCTGCAGGACGTCGAGTCAGCATTGCAGGTTGGAAGTATCAGCGGCCGAATTTACCATGTTAGCGAACTGATCATCTAAGAGAAAGTCGGATGAGTTAAGAGTGGAGCTCTCAGTGGACGGATCTCACCAAAGCCAGCGACACCGATCTCGTTCGTTTTGTTGGTAGCAGGGGTGAGAGGGATTTGGTACATGCTCTGGAGGCAGGTCGGGGTGATCGTGCCTGGAGAGAAATTAATGCGGATGAATAGCAGGGAAAAGCAATCGGCGTACTGCTGCACCCCGCGGCAGTGGCAGCAGGCGTAGGGCCTACAGTCGCCTCAGTTTGAATAAAAGCAGGTCCAGCACGACGGGGGCCAGTGAATCTTGGATTCGTTTATGAATACCAAGCCATAGGGAATCGGAATACTGACTCACGAGGTGGTGGGCGTGATGACCTGAATGTGCTCTTGAAGGGAGGCAGGGATAGAGTACTCCAGGGTGCGGATGGATTCCTGGCCGCTTTTGGTGTGGGTGAACACGGAGAAGTCGGCCTTGAGGAGCTCGTTGGCCTTGGATGCAGTAACAGAGATCGATATCCAGTCTCCAGCAGCGCTCAGGGACGTGGATTCGATGCCGTTGGACGACAGCCATTGTGAAACAGCGGCCGTGGTGTCTGCGGAGGGGCTCGCAAAGGCTTGAACCTGTCCGCGATCAGTATTATAATCCGGAGAGTTCAATGATGGGAACGTACCTGTTCCTTCGAGAGCCATTGTCCGTACGAAGCGCTGGTGGGGGCAGCCGCAGCATTCAATGCGCTCTCCAGGCCCGCAAGGTCATTTCCCACCAAGTTAATGCGCAGGTTGAGCATCTGCGACGCGGGAGCGGCACTTGTCTGCACGAAACCGGCAGGAACGACGTCGCGGCGCTCGTGGAGCACCATACTGTCAGCGAGGGGCTTCGCCGACACGAGCGTCAGTGCGACTGTGACAAGGTATGCGACAGCGAACATCTTGGGTGGAGCGTCGGATGAGCAACAGCATCGTATCTTCCTTGCATTTATACCGCCAAGAAACCAGGACTGGTTGAGGCCGATATCTTTGAACATTGATTACAGCGAGTCATTCGAGTCCATGCGCGTGCAGTGCGTCGTCTTTGGGGGCCATGTGGTGGTAGATATAGCCGCTTTTCGGCAGATACGGTGTGAGGTTGGGAGCGGGTATTGTCTGTGATATGGAAATCATCAAAGAAGATGCGAAGTCGCATGGGTGACCATGGGTCACGTCCCCATGGCCTTCCGGGTTTTCATGACCGACGAATTCCTGGAGGAAATATGATGATGAGCAGCCCAGCATATGCGAGCTTGGATGTGCTAAGAGATTGGCCGGACTTTTGGCGAAGTTCCAGAGAACAGCAGGATACTCTCAACCAGTCTAAAAGAAAAACCGGAACAGAGCCAAATGACTCGTCGTCAGGAGATCTAACATTCTTGGGGTTGAAAGAGTGACCCGGCGCGGCAAGTCCTGAAGCTTGAGGAGATGTTCGGGGTGAGTAGGTCATTCTGGTCGAAGTCGGTGATCGAAAATAACCCTTATCTGTCCAGACTTTTTTCGACTGCTTCTTCCCACCATTCTAGCTTCCTCGCATCCTCATTGGGACTTTTTGTTCTGAAGCTCAAATTAAATTATTACAGGTGAATGAGATTCCAAGACAGTCCCAGTGCGTTATATGCTCCAAATATAATGTATGAGATTAGTGGATCCTTATAAAAGCCCTCCTACTTGTTCCGTTAGGCAGATGGAATCTTGCGCGCCGCCCTTTTCTCAGCCTCCAGACACTTCTGGCTGGCCGCTTCTATCTGGTTCATCCACACTACGCATCGGGACATCAGCATCTGCGCTGAGCACAACGAGAACGAGAGGGGACTTGCACTGGCAGTCACGCACGCTGGACGCCTTGAGCGCTATCGCCTCACCTCCGCGAGGATACGGCAGCGATATCTGGAACGACATGTCATCTAGCAATGGGCGTCAGAACACGATAACCGTCGCGGCTCGAGCACCAACCTCTACCCCCAGGGACATCCTTCACTCGAGCCTCGTTGAGGGGGATGGGCTGGATCGCTGTCAGAGGGAACCTGATGCAGGAAGCAGGATAGGCTACAGACCATGCGATATAGAGTTTTCATGCTCCCGTCCGTTAGAACCAAGATATCGCTACACAAAAATCCGTATAACTTCCGCCCGCTTTTAGCTTTGACTAATGGTCCTTCTCTGAGTAGTCTCCGCATGCCCATGTACCGAGTCGGCGCCGTGAGATCAAGGCGTCTGGTGCGAGTTGAGAAATGAAAATGATGTAATTAAGCGCACCACTCACCCCTGTCCGATCCACAGATTTTGGGATATACGCTTGAGGGTTTCGTGGCCCTCCTGGTCCCGGATCGACTCGTTGATGTGTTCGAGGATTTTCTCAGAGGTTGCGACCGATTTCTGGATGGCCTTGTGCTCATCCCCAGGCTCCGTGTAGTGCAAGATCTATTGGGGGATAAGAGGGGTTTCCGTACGTCGAAGGGTAGCCTGCTTACTTGCTTAATGAGGAGAGGATATCTTGTTATTCGTTGCACTGGCGGCGTGGATTAACTAGTAAGCAACTACAGTGAGAAGAGATTATTGACTTACTGGGAGCAAGCAGATAACTCGACAAGTCCAAGTTGCGGACGGCAGGGTCCTCCTTCAGGCGCTATACGACCGATAATTCGGCAATTCTCGTATGGGGGGGAGCAGTCGGTACCTGAAGATGGCTCGCTAGCTCCGGATTCGAGTCCCTCAGTGACTTGAGCACCTTTATTGCGGTCCCTTGATTAACGCAATACTCCTTATACATGACTCGTTAATGCGGGCAAAGAAAGCCAGAAGATAACGCACCATGTAGACCGCCATATTAGACATGTGGTTCTGGAGGATATCTCCAATCCTGTCGATATACAACCGGCAGTCTTTCTGGCGCTCCTCCAAGGAACTCATGAAGGTCTGAAACGCTATTCAGTGAGAATCGAAATAGGAAGACTGGACAGACGCGCTCACGGTGTTCGTCAGTAAAATGTCCTCGATATTGGCAAAAACGACAGTGATCGCCTTCCGGTCGAGTAGGGGCATCATACTCGAGTAGAACGTCTGCAGGTACGTGAGCGCGCGGGCTCCATGCCCTTCGAACGAGACGCGCACCTCGACAATGAGTTGGAGATCGCTGACGTAGGTAATCTCAGTCGCGATGAGCTCGAATATGGCCTACGCAGCGTCAGTCATCAAGCGCAAGTAGACGCGGCATTCACTCACCTCCTGCCGCCGCCGCTCCTGCGTCGGAATACCCTCGAGCGCGGATTTGTCCACCAAACTCGCCCAAGACTGCAAACTCCTCAGTACCGCAAGCGGACGAGACCTTGAAATGAGCGACATACACTGCCAAACGCCGGACTATTCGACCGCGAGCCCCCGCCGTTCTCCGGCGTCTGCAGAATCGGGCCAGAAATCGTCGGCCGGCGATTTTCAGGCTCGTGCACAGGCGTCTTCCGGCCCAAGAAATGGAGCAGGTTCGAGTACCCCTTGCCCTCCGACGACGGGCTCGTCGACATCCCGGCCCCGGCCGTGCTCCCCGTCATCGACGTAGGCGACGTAGGCACCGCAGAGTTCGTCTCCACCGACGCCACCGAGAGCCGGTTCTGGTGGTGCCCGCGGTACGCCTCGTATCGATCAAACGCATCGTCCAGGCGTGTCGCAACATCCGGCTCCGGCACAGGCGGCAGTTCCTTGGCCGAATATGACGAGAAAGAGGATAAGATAGAGGAGCGCTCCGGAGCCGCAGGCGGCGGTCGCCGGGGCTCCTGTTTCGACCGCCTCCGCACAGGCCGCGGTGGGGGCTTCACGTCTTTCTGGACGATCAGCCCAGCGGCCTCGAGAACGAGTTGGCGCTCGTGCTCGCGGGCCTCGAAATCCGCTTCAGACTCCTCCGCACTGCCCTCGAACGAAAGATAGTCCTCTGAGTCTGAATCCGAGTCGGACTCTGTCTCATCGTCTTCTGCAGCGTCAGGCTTCGCAGGTTGCCCGGTCGTTTCAGAGGGAGCTTCTATGGCCGCGGGACTCACCGACCGCACCGCCGCAATGATCGCTCCAAACTTGCCGTCTATCGATTCATTTTCAGGGTGAACGGTTCCGAGATGTGTATTCAATTTTAATTCGCGGAGGGGGGTACATGTAAATGAAACAGAAAAAAATATTCAGTCTGCTTATCGAGAAGAGGATAGGGTAAACAGAAGGGACTCAAGGGATGAGTGAATTCACTAACCCTCAGCGACCTCCAGGTAGCCGGCGGGGACAATGAAGACCGCGCCGTCCCGTTCCGCCTTCCACCACTCCTCCTCGCTCGTGTCGACGATGGAGAGCACCTCGCCTTCGGAGAAGGACAGCTCATCGGAGTTGCCCGCGGCGTAGTCGTACAGAGCCTTGGCTTTCACTGCAACGCAAGTCAGTCAAGTCAATCAACGAGGAAGAAAAGAGCTAAGGCGCACCAGTCGTGATTTCCTGCACATAAGTCTTTGGGAACAACCCTGACGTCCCGTCACGCACGAGCTTGCCGTACCACCAATCGCCGCCCGTCTTGGACGGGTTGGCGATGAGGATGGCATTCTCCGCGAACGCTGCATAACAATCAGTTTACAGTCTATTCTTGCACCAAACAGCTCACAGATATCTTCCGCACCATCAGCCTCGTACGCATAAAGCGACCGGACCCTCAATTCTAAAAGCAAGTCAGTACTTGATCCATAAAAGATACGCCACCACCCACCAGTCGACTTGTCGATATCGGCCATCAAATCCGACACGGGCTCCACGACCTGGATGTCGGGCACGGCCGCAGGCGCAGGCGGCGACGGCTGCGGCATATACGCCTCCTCATCATCAAACTCCTCCCGCATCGACGGCATGCGCTGTACGGGCGGCGTCGACTCCACCGCAAGCCCCGCATACCAGTCCACCGACTGCCTATTGCTATTGCTATTACCGCTCAGCTCCGGGGCGGGCGGGGGCGGCGACACAGGGCGCGGCGCGGCGTTGATGTGCGCAGGGGGCGCCGTGTCGCCAAGCACCTTGCCCGACACGGGCGGCGCGCTCTTGTCCACCGTGACCGCCTTGCGCAGCTTCAGCCCGCCCTGGATCGAGCGCATGAGCGCGCTGACATCGGCTGGCCCCGCGGGGGCGGCGGGCACGGCGGCGGGCGCGGCGGGCGCTGGGGGTGGTGGTGGTGCGGGTGGGCCCGGCGGGGGAGGTGGCGGCGGCGGTGCCCCACTAGACGCAGGCGTCGCAGGCGTCCCGCTCCTCGAAGCCCCCGCGGCTGACTGCGGGCGCACCGGCGCCGACGGGAGTATATTCGAGAACAGCTGCTTCGCGATGTTCTCCCTTGTCGCCCGCGAATTCGCAATGTCGTCGTCGCTGTCGCTGTCACTATCCCCATCGCGCTCCTCGATCTTGTCCCAGTCATCATCCGCGCTGCTCGCGGACGCGGTGTTGTACGGCGTCCTCACCGGCGCCGCGCCCGAGGGGAACGGGTTCGTGCGCTGCGGGGGTTGCTGCGGGGGCGGGGGCGGCGGGGCGGGGGCGGGCGGCGTCGCGACGGTCGTCGACGACGCAGCGGCCCACGGATTCGTCCCGCCGCTCACAGCAGGTGGGGACGCCACAGCTTCAGCCCCGCCCTGGTTCAGCAGCCGACTAAACGGATTCGTGCTGCTCTTCGCCCCGGGCGTCGTCACCGCTGGGGGTGCGGGCGGCGCGGGCGGTGGGGGAGTCGGGGCAGCGACGAGCACAGGCGACGGCGAGCGCGTACTTAGGCTCGCAAAGCTCTCGGACGCGGTGCTGCTTGCGACGCTCTCGGACGCCTTCCTCGCCCGTATCCTCGCTTTATGCTCCTCCTCCAACCTCGCCGCCTCCTCCTCCTCGCGCTCAAGCTGCCGAATCCGCTCCGCCCGTGCCTCGCGCACCTTCCTGAGCTCCGCCTCGCGCGCGCGGAGCCGCTCCTCCTCGGGGTCCACCTCTGGAACCACAGGCGCAGGAGATGGTGCAGGTGCCGCGGGTGGTGGCACAGGCCGCGCACGCGGCTTCGGCGGCGGCGGCGCGCGCGGTTTCGGCGCGGGCGGCGCAGCCTTGGGCGTCGGTGCCGGCGTCGGCGCGGGCGGGGCAGCCTTCACCGTCGGGGTGGGCGTGGGCGCTGGCACCTCCCTCCCTTCCTTCAGCGCCTTCTCGCTCGCCAGCCTCTCCCTCCGCGCCGCCTCGCGCGCCTCCACCTGCTCCCCCGCAATCCGCGCCTTCTCTTCCGCCTCCTTGCGCTCCGCCGCGAGCCGCTCCTCGATGCTGCTGTCGAGCCCCGAGGTCGGCGCGGGGGACGACGACGCCGAAGGCGCCAGCCCGAGCTTAGCCATGCGCTCGTCGACGCGGCGCTTCGCCTCCGCGCGCGCAAACTCTTTGCGCTCCTCAGGGGTCATGCTCTTCGTCGGCGCAGGGGAGGGCGTGGGCGCCGGACGGCTCGAGACGGGCGAGGGCGCAGCGGGCGGCGCGGTGCTGCGCGGGCGGTCGTAGTCCTGATCCCTGTCCCGATCCCTGTCGCGGTCCCCATCGCGGTCGCGTTCCCGCGAAGGCGAACGACGGCGATAGGTCCCGCGATCAAACTCCCTGTCGTCCCGCCCGTACGACCCTCGCGAGTACGGCCTCTCGCGCTCGCGCTCCCTGTCCCGGTCATACCCCCGGTCCCGGTCCCGATCGTAATAGTCCCGGTTGCGCTCCCTTGAGTCGTCCCGGTCCCCAAACCGCCCAAACCGCTCATTCCGCCGATCGCGCTCCCTTGTCGCCTCGCGCTTGTCCTTCTCGCGGCGCTCCTCTTGCAGCGCGATCTTACGCTCGACCTCGGGCACGCGCACATGCATTAGCTCGAGTAGCTCGCGCTCGAGCCGCCGGCGGTCGTCGTCCTTGGCGACGCTCCGGGGCGGGCGCGCGGCATACGCGAGGTCCTCGTTCACGCGCTGCACGCGATACTTGAGGTCCTCGAGCTCTCGCGCGAGCGCGTCGTCCTCGGCCGTGCGCGCGGCCGCGCGGTCGAGCAGCTCCCCGCCGCTCTGAAGCGCGCGCTTGATGTCGCTGAGGTCCGCGGACGGCGAATCGATGTCGGAACTCGCGCGCACGGCCTCACGGTTCACGTGCCGCGACCGCGGCTGGTACGAGGAGCCGCCCTCGGTGTGGCGGTAGATGGTCGCGTCGCGGGAGGGGTCGCCGTTGTTGTTGCCGGTGAAGGAGCGGTTGGGGCGGTACGAGACCTGGGCGTCCGCGTTGGAGGGCGAGCGCACGCGGGTGTCGTTCTTGAGGATGTCGCGCACGAGGTCGACGGAGGCGCTGAGGTCACGCGAGGACGGGGGGACGAGCTCCGGCGGGAGCTGCTCGGGGATCTCGTTGCCGTTGAGCTCTGGGGTGTGGTCAGATTGTGAATAAATTCCATCGATAATATACGCACTGCGGTAGATAAGACCCATCGCTACGTGGAACTCGGCCATGTTGAGCTTACCGCGGTCGTCGATGTCCGCGAGCGTCCAGATGCGCGCGAGATCGTCCTTGCCCAACCCGCTCTGGCCAAAGACCTCGAGCGCCGTCTGTCCGTTGATGAAACCCGTATTCTGTGCGTCCCAGGCGCGGAAGATGGCGTCGTAGCTCTTCTTCTCAGCCTTTCCGAGCGCCCACGAGATGCGGGGCTTTTGGGCCTGCACCTGCTGGAACGACTGCTGGAGGTTGTGCTGCTGCGGCTGGAGCTGCGGTGCACCGCCCGCACCGTACGGCGAGGACATGTTTATCGGCATGAACGAGCTAGACATGATCTGTAGCCTAGGATCGACAAAGCCCGTCGGTTGAGCGACGAGCGGGCGCTGACCGCCGGGAAAGCCCGTCACCTGCGGCAGGCCGGGCGATGTGCTTAGAAATCGATTGGGCTGTTGTTGCGGTGAGAGAAAATTGCTCGTCGCCTGTCCCTGGAATTGGGGTGGCAGAGAGGGAACCGGGGGTGGGGCACGCTGGAAGTTAGCGCCCACATAGCCTGTCGGTTGGGACTGGATGAACCCCGAGGGCGCACCACCGCCGAATCCAGTTTGCTGGGGCTGCTGGAACCCCTGAGGACGAGGAGGAACATACCCGGTCTGCTGAGGCACCAACCCACCGCCGAATCCCTGCTGCTGCTGCTGCTGCTGGAATTGCGAGTTTTGCGGCTGCTGGGGGAATTGGGGGTTCTGTTGTTGGAATTGGGGGTTCTGTTGAGGGTTTTGCTGGAACTGGGGATTACCAGCAGGAAAACCAGTCTGCATGGGATACTGATATCCTGGCTGCTGCCACTGCGACATGGTGGAGTGGAAAGAGAAATGACTGCGGGGTCGATGGCAAATCGCAACAAACATCAGACTATTCAATGGATACTAGTCTTCTTTCCGTCTGGAAAGCTCGATTCACGGCTCTCAAGATCTGTGTTCAACTTGGACTGGAAATTCCAACCCACGGATGCTCTAGTAGGAATTGCCGCTCGATGCTGTCCCATTAAATAACTTGAATAAAAATCATTGCACGATCCCTCACATCGTATGCAAAAAATAAACTCTGGCCAAACTCAGGCCTACAAAATAGGATAATTTTTTAACAAAATAAACTTTCTGTTTTCGGCTGTGCCTTATGTCAGACATCTGTGATCTGGGCGCCACCGCTAGCCAAATCACTCACTGCAAAGGATCCAGCCAGCGCTCGATTCCTTTCTTTCCTACAAGTCCAGGACGTTACATTTCCGACGAGTGCGCCGGTGCACTTTGAATCAGTGACGATAGGTCAACAGGACACTATTGGTTAGCTTCGCGGTTCAAGCGTAATGTCCAGATATTTGACTTGTATTTGACTGTACCTGCGTTCAGATACAGCGACACAAACGACGAACAATTAGCACCTTGCGGGCGCTTAGCTCAAGTTGGGCGCATACTGGACAGTGGTGTAAACCGGTGAGTCTTGCTGTGGCCTGGAGTGCACATTCTGACCCGTTCAATTATTAGGTACGCGATTGTCTTTCTATCCATCCCCTCCACTTCACTTTTCGCCCCAATGATCGTGTGCCTGATTCAGTTTCCCCACAGGCCTCCAAGCAAGGTCCCCATATTGTATCATCAGTAAGGAGTGAGCTTTAGACGCTGCATTAGCATGGCTCCAAATTTCCTGTCCAAGCTCGTCAAGCCATCGGCGGGGACACGGGATCGCTCACTGAGCTCCCCTTCGCCCCCGTCCCCGGTTTCCCGTAGCAGGACGCCCTCATCCGTCGACCACTCGATATCTTCCCGGAACCCCTCCGCCTTGAGTTCAAATTCGAATACATATTCCAATGGCACCACTAACACCAAATCCAACGGTATGTATAGCGCGACCAACCCGAGCGTTACCGTCATCCCACCGTCGCCCGTGGTGAACAACGCCGCTGTGCCGGATCTGCCCACATACAGACCTACGACCAATGGCAACGGCTTGCCGCACACAGGCGACTCGAGCACTGCGCACTCTGAAGAGAGCGTCACTCCTACGCCTGATCGCCCCCCAGTTCCGGCCAAGCCGGTTCCCGCCGCCCCCGCGGCAGTAGCTCGGCCGCCCACGCCCAAGAAATCGGAACGCACCCCAACGTCTTCGCCCCAGATGTCCACAAGTAGCCTCCCGCGCAAGGCATCCAACAAGTCGCTCAAGCAGCTGCAGCCCCAAGAGCATACACCAACGGCGCCGCCAGTCCCTCCGATGCCGGCAACAGCTCCTGCCCGTCACTCACGCGCCGCGACTTCTCCCGCTTCCTCATCTGGGCATGCCGTAGAGGAAGACGATCCTGAGCCCAGCCCGTTATCAGACTCGCCCGTTGCGCTCCGGCCGACCGAATTCCCGCAAACGAGCCCTTCGTCGTCGTACACCTCCGGGCCCTCCCCCAGCCGCCGGGACACAGACGCCTTCTCGATCACGTCGCAGGGGGAGCGGAAGAAAAAGCCGACGTCGCGCCCCTGGCGGCGCAGCGCGCCGAAGAAGCCCATGGGCCTGGCCGGTGCGATCGCTGCGTCGGGCCTTGCAATGGCGAACCCCGCCATGACGTCCCCGCAGCACTCGACCCTCGGCCCGCAGGTGATGAACACAAACGAGAACAGGAGCAGCCCTTCGCTCGTGACGTCGCCCACGCTGAACCCGCGCAAGCTGAACCAGAGCCCCGACGCGGTCTCGACGCACCACCGACGGCACCACACGGCCTCGAACGGGAAGCCGCAGCGCGAGAAGACGGAGCACCTCCGGCGGCGCACGACGGGGTCGGCGGCGAGCCATGGGGAGGGCGACGGGTACTTCCCGGATGAGCAAGCCGAGTATTATTCGGGGCTGGATGACAGCCCGGAGGATGGCAGCGGGAGTGATTCCGAAGGCGAGAGCGGAAGTGGCTTGGAGGATTTGGATCTGGGAGAGGATGATATCCCTGTCACTGGGTTCGCCGTCGCGAGCAACAAAAGGAACGCAGACTTCCACGAGTTGTTCCCCGGGATCCCGGAAGGAGATTACCTCATCGACGGTGCGCGCTTTCTTAGCTTGCGCCGAGTCCGTATCTCATTTTTTGTTCGCAGATTATGGCTGCGCCCTCCAACGGGAGATCTTGATTCAAGGAAGGATCTACGTTTCAGAAAATCACTTATGCTTCCACGCCAATATCTTTGGCTGGGTTACTGACGTGAGTGTCCCTTTCGCGCTGACCTGTCGCACCTCTGACGACCCCGCAGTTATTGATACCTATTTACGAAATAACGACTCTGGAGAAGAAAATGACGGCATTCGTTATCCCGAATGCCATCCGCATCGGGACCCCCCGCGCGGATTACACCTTTGCGTCGTTCCTCTCGCGCGACACGACTTTCGACGTCATACATAACATCTGGCGTCTCGCACGCCCCAGTGACGCAGCTTCCATTGGCTCCGGATCGCTGGAGGGCGCCGGTGGGCACGTCGTGGAGGGAACTATTATCGGCGGGGCGTTGCTCATAGGGGGGGTAGTGCAACGCAACGCAACGCAATGTGCTTGCGGGAAGCAGGGCTCGCACTTTTCTGAGACTGCGATGGAAACGATCGTACCCGGGACGCCGGACCGGATTTACAACCTGATGTTCGCCAGCGGCTTTATGAAGGACTTCATGGCCGTCAACCAGAAGTTGCTTGGTGCGTTTCAGCAGCTGTTAGAGACGACCCTTGGATGACCTTTTACTCAGATATCCAGGTAGCGGACTGGGCACCTATTGAGACAGGGTCCAAGCTCCTTGCACGCAACATGTCGTATATCAAGCCTCTTAACGCCAGTCTTGGCCCGAAGCAGACCAAGTGTGAGATCAGGGATGAGACTGTACATCTCGATTTCGATGATTATGTGTCGACCGTCACGACGACCCGGAACCCCGACGTGCCTAGCGGCGGGGTGTTTTCCGTGAAGACGAGGACGTGTATCATGTGGGCTACGCCGCTGTCCACCAAGGTCATTGTTACCACGCAGGTGGAATGGACTGGGCGCAGTTTCATCAAGGGTCAGTAACCCCTCTTCCTATATCGAGAATATGCACTGACTCGCCCTCCTAGGCATCATCGAACGGTCTGCAATCGAAGGCCAAAAAGAGTATCATGTGGCTTTGGAACAGGCTATGCGGGTTTACATCAAAGAGCACCAGTCCGAGTTCATGCCCGCGGGTGTGGACCCGACTGCGATCGTCATTCCCGACCCCGTTGCCGGTGTGCCGCCGATGTCGCCCGGTCTCGGCGGAGACGCCCTTTCGGAGAAAGAGCGCGAAAAGGAGCGCTCTCGGCGCGGGTTGCAGTGGGCGTGGGACACGTTCGATGGGGCTGCGCAAGTCGCCAAGCGGAGCACCAAGGGCGCGCTGGAACTCATCCGCGACGGCTGGGAGAACTCGACGGCGACGACGATCCTGTACTTCTTGATCGTCGTTTTGGTCTTCAGCAACGTGTGGACATACATGCGCATGGGGTCGGCCGTAGACAAGGGCCGGAAGAAGGATATGGAGCTGGCGAAGGTTGGGGACAAGGAGCAATGGGTCGCTGGCGTCGTCACCGCCCTTTTCGACGAGCTGAATGCGGGAAAGCTAACAGTCACCCCTCCTGGCGGTGCTGAAGTGGGGCCCCGTGCAGCTCCTGCAGCTCCTGTCGCGCCGCTCGATCCCGAAAATCTCAAGCTAGAGATTAGCTCCCTTCAAATGACGTTGGACAGGGTCGAGGAGAGGGTCCGGTCAATCCGAGGAAGTCTGGGGGAGATCGAGAGTTTGAATAACGTGGATTAAGGTTTTCTCGGTTCTTTTACATTTATGTTGCGGATATACGCTGTAAACACAAACAAGGGAAATATTTAATTCATTGGACCCACAATGGCCACTTTCGCATCTGGGCAGAGCACCGAGGGCAACAATTCCTCCCCGGGGAACCGAGGGACGCTGGTGAGGTTTGGTATTTACCGTCTACAGTATTCTCGCTATTACGTGGTGGCTTTCCCTTCCTGACAACCACCTCCTTATCGCACAGAAGAAGGCTACGCTGTTGGAACGTGAAAGACAGGGGCAATTATTTTAACGCGTAGAACAGAGAGAATGAGTTATGGTAGCACAAAGGAGGGTCCTTGGCTCCGCGGAATTCGACATGTACTTTCTTCGCATCAAATATCATCCCCTCCCAGCGAAAGGCGCCTTGGAAGCCCTAGAAAATATTCAACGACGACTTGGAATGCACAAACACAACTCATACATGATGGTAAAATGAGGGACAGAGACATCCGGCGGCAGGCCCGCGAGGTACACGATCGAGGATGCTACATGCGCGACGTCGAATGTGCTCTCGGGCATCCTGTGGCCGTCGGGCTGTAGCACGCCCTTCTCCATGCGCGCTGTGAGCGGCGTTGCAGCGTTCCCTGTACTTTATTTTATTAATCCGAGTCGAGTAGATCCGAGACCCGAACCTATATCAATCTGCGTGCAAGTGATGTCGAACGCCCGGCCGTCGAGCGCGATGCACTTGGAGAGGCCTGTCATCCCGTGTTTGGACGCAGTGTACGGGGAGGACATTGGGCGGGGTGTGTGCGCTGAGAGCGAACCGTTGTTAATTATACGGCCTGTAAAACTTATAAGTAGTTGGGATAGCCTGGAGTACACCGACGCACCACCCATCGGTGTTTGCTTCTTAAACGCTCGGACGGCCTCACGCGCACAGAGGAAGGGGCCAACGAGGTTTACGGACATCACATTTTGGAAATCCTCTGAGAGGATGTTATTTCGAGTTTGATATATCGCCACAAAAAAATCACCAAGGGTAATGTCCTCGAAAGGGATCGCAGGTGAGTTGACACCAGCGTTCTGAGAGAATCAGAAGGATATTCGACTCCAAGAATCCAGTCTTACGTTGAACAAGAGATCCAGCCGGCCTGCAAACCAGATGAGATCGAATCAGATTCGAACTGAGAGTCAGCTCGCCAAACCGAGAGATAGTTTCGCGGAATAGCCTTTTGACGAACTCCTCATCGGTCACGTCGCCAGCAAGTACCATGCAAGTATCAGGCGATGGACAAAGCGAGCCGGTCTCGCGAAGAGCACTTTCGCGCCTGGCAGTGAGGACGACGTTCCATCCAGCCCCGGACAGCGCAACCGCGCATTCGCGGCCAATGCCTGCAATGGAATTCAGCATTTAGATCGCTAAAGGAGTTGAAGAGGTTCTATCCTGAAGAAGCTCCTGTTACAATCGCGGTCCTCTTCATGTTGTTCACTAGCAATTAGTTCACGGCGATCCAACGGCGATCGGGAGACAGGACACTGGACAGCGGGTCAACACGGCCCGGCGTCGGGGCCGCCTTCTTTCCGCTCTTGTCGCCGCCATGGATATTCTTCCTCTCGGAGGTCCTGCTGGTGTTGCCCCGCGCATACCGTGGGCACCGCTGGTGCCTAAATAAATTTGGAGATAATGAATGGACGCGTGTACATTATTTGCTGGCGAAGAAGGAGCGAGCATAATATTATTGATGTACCTCAGTCTACAACGCACCGACGAGGGAGCACTGCCACCATGGGACACCCATCGAGAACGCGCGTATGCATCCCATCTTCGCACCGCAAAAGCGCGCTCTCACTGGACCGGCGCAGCCGCCCCCGCCCCCTCCTTCTCCTTCAGCTCCTCCGCAATCCTCGCCCGCCTTGCGCGACACCGCGGCCCGACGCGTACCACCAGCCAGACCACGGGTGCCATGAGCGCGGCGACGCCGCCGAGGAGGAGGTACGTGTACCCTGTCCCGAGCGCGTCGAGCAGCGGCTCGATCGCAGAGACGAGTCCCGCGCCGAGGCTGCAGCGGATCAGGTTGTTCTGCGCGCGTGTCAGGTTGAAAAGACGGCCGGGGGGGGGGGAGAGGGGAGGGGACGACGTACGCAGGCGATGATGGCGGAGCTCTGCGTCGGCATCAGGTCGACCATGAGCGTTGAGATCGAGTTTATCAACGCGATCCCGACGAGTCCGACTGTAGGCCGCAGATTAGATGAGATTCAGCAGACAAAATCGTGGAGAGTGAAGGGTGCGATGGACGTGCTGCGCGGGGAGGGACACACGTGCTGAGGCGATCTCGTAGGGAGAGGGCTGCGGCGCCGACGGGAGACATGCGCGTGGCATGCTGGGGCCAGTCAATGCGACCCATGTAGGGAGACAAATGCCCACGACACAGCCAAAGCATTCGGCGCTCTCGTAAGAAAAGTAGCCTGCGGCACCCGAAGAAAAACATGGCCTCCGGGTATGCTTGCACAGGGAGAGTGACGTACCAACGACGAGGAGGACGAGCGGGCCGGCGATGTTGATCCGCCGGTCGATGCACCACCCGTACCCGACGCAGCACGCAGCATACACTGCGAGCAAGATGGGCACGAGGCGGAGGCGGGCCTGGAAGTATGTCCAGGTGAGCGCAGTTCCGACGACGGAATCCAGCGCACCTTTTCGATCGGGAACGCGTCGTCCGTGGCGTCTGGCTGCGTTGGATCCTGGGGCATGCTCCGCCGGACGCGCTGGTAGTCCCAGTCGAGCACCTTGCCGCACACGACCGACCCGATGATCATGCCGACACCCAACGCTGGAACACGATCACGTGAGCAATATACGGATGAGGATGGCTGACATACTCAGGAAGCATAAGCCCAGCTCCGTCTCGTTCAGCCGCGGATACGCGGCGTGGAAGACGCTCGAGATGCTCGCGGTGATGCCGTACGACACGGAGAATAGGACGGCGGTGGTGGAGAGCAGGAGCGCAACGTCCACGTGCAGGAGCAAGCGGAGGGGGTTCTGGAATTTTTTTCTGGGCGCGGCCGCAGTGACGGTGGCGGGTGAGCGGCGACCGAGGATCGGGATGACGGGGTAGTAGATTATGGGGGGAGCGATGCTGCCGTTGCCGACGATGGCTGGTAGTGTCTCGGGGAGGAACCTGGGCACAGGTTAGCTTGCTAGACGACTAGTGATTCAACGCACAAGACCATCACCACCATGCACACACCTGATGTGATGCAGAGGAACCAGAATATCGCCCTGAGCCACGTTAGACGATGAATATGACTTGTGGGAAGATGTGGTTCACCTCCACCCTAATTTATCGGCCAACACGCCACCTAGAACAGGACCGATTGCAGGGCCGAACTAGGAAGGCGGTCAGATGAATGCAAACGCAAGAGAGGAACACACCATGGGCCCAATGCTGTATACTCCGAAGAAACCGCCCCTCTCTGCACGCGTGGATATGTCGCCAATGACACCCGCGCCGATGGCGATGGTGCTCGCTGAGCCGGCGGACTGAAAGCAGCGCAGCAGGAGCAAGAGCCAGTAGTCGCTCGTGGGGGTCAGCGCGAGCCCAACACAGGAGAGCGCCAGGAGGAGGAGGCACATGATGAAGATGTGCCGCCGCCCGTAGCTGTCTGAGAGTGTACCCCAGAACATCGGCGCTGGAAAGCAGTTAGCTTCAGTAATGATATTGAATAGCAGCGCCTACAAATGCCCTGGAACACGACATTTAATGTGACCTGAAGCCATTTTAAATAACGGATGTGGAATAAAAGATGAGAATGGACGCACAGTCAAATTAATATCCTCGATGGACTTGTTAAAGGCGACTGCGAGCGTAGGGATCACAGGGAAATATATGTTGGATGATAGAGGACTGGATACAGATGAGCTTGAGGATCCCAAAGGATAGTTTGACATGACAGACCTAAAGAGCCCCCCGAATGCGATCAAGGACACGATGAACCATTTCTCGCGAGTGGTGAATATGCTTGTAGACATGCATTCGAGGTCCTCTCCCCCTCCATCTTATACCTCCTGCATTCATCCTCGCCGAATTTCGGATGTTGACCAGAAAGCGGAAGGAAAGCGGGCGCAACGTCATCCCGCTGACGATCCATACCCCTTCGGAGGCGCGGCCGAAATCGGGTCGGCAATCTTCCGCCTCTTCTAAACTCGGAGTGACTTTATACATATTGAGATTGTAGACGAACCCCAAATCCTAGTTGGCATTCAAATGGATAAAATTACTCGATACACCAACCACCATTGTTCACAGTCGGTCCAAATATTGATCAAGGGCAGGGATTGCGGGCTATTTCAACAATCAGATGAATCCATGGTTCGAAAGCGAAATACAAACATTGAGGCCCTTCCGCAACCGAATCTTTGTAACAAGTTCCTCCATTTTGCTCCCTTTCTCGAGCGGAGCTGAACCATTCGTGTTCAATGAAAGTATAAGATGGATATGAGTTGAGAAACATACAGCCCGGCATTACTTCCCAGTGATCAAAAATGCTTTGCGGGAACACTTGCCCGCGAGTCGCGGCTCGCAGATAATTCGTGAAACCAAATGATTGGGAGACGGGGAGGTAGGCTCTGATCGTGAACATGGTTGTGCCCGGCCGTTGGTCCGGGCTGTTTCGATCGCTCAAAATCTGAGCTCGCCTCTGACCACTGTTTAGGCACGTGTACACGTCTCCGACCACAGCCTCTGGACATTGAACTTCGACTAAACATCGCGAACGAGTAAGCATTCTTATCTGAGAGAAGCAAAGCGACAACACATACCGAGATACATAGGCTCCATGAGGGTAGGTTCCGCGAGTAGGCATGCTGCGTTCATCACACGCCGGGCAGCGGGGATAATTTGCCCACCCCCACGGTGAATGGCATCACTGTGCAACTGCAAAGGTTTCAGCATCAACATCTCACTGAAAGAATCGCGCGCACCACAGCATCCAAGAGATTGAACCTGACGCCCCGCATGTTCTCTTCGGCGCAAACACCCTCCTTGGCAGCCCATTGCAGTCCTGCGATGCACGAATCCTTGATCTCTTGCAAGTATGCAATGCCCTTGGTCACATCGACAAGTAAATTGGGACCCGTGTTATCCGGACCGAATGCCCAGATCTTGCGTGCGTCGGTGATGTCCCAGCCATACTCATCAGCAAGTTCACGCGCTCGAATCTTGAACTCCTGCCGGGGATCGATTCGTCCATCCTCGATCGCTGCGGTAAGCTCGTCACCGAGGGGCATGGCTTTGAGGTACAGGCGATTGTGCTTGTTCTGCGACTTGGCTAGCGCGACGATGGACGACTCCGCTGTGACTGTCTCGCGGTAAGGGACGACCGGCTGAGAAACTTTCAGTGGCACACAAGCGTGGTCCTCTTCAAGGTCCTACGCAAATATTACACTTGGTTTGCAATAGAAACAGAACTAACATGCCTTCATGCATATCTCGATGTGGAGTTCGCCAGCGCCAGCGACGATGTGTTCTCCCGTCTCGGCGATCCAGGTCTGCACGCACGGGTCCGACTTGGAAAGTCGCTTCAGCCCTTCAACGAGTTTTGGCAGGTCTGCCGGATTCTTGACGTCCACCGCAACCTGTACAACGGCCGCCACGGAGAAGCGCATCACGCGCATGTTATGCGCCGTCTCGCTCGTCGTCAGCGTCCCGCTCTTGAGCAGGAACTGGTCGATCCCCACGAGGCCCACGATGTTCCCGGCGGGGCAATCCTCCAGCGCCTCTACGGTGCGCCCCATCATGAGCACCGTGCGCTGGATGCTCTTGACAAACAGATCGTGCTTCTTCCCCGGGATGTAGTTGGGCCCTTGGATGCGCACCTTCGGCCCTGCGCGCACCGTGCCCGAAAAGACACGCCCAAACGCGTAGAACCGGCCCCTGTCGGTGGTCGGTACCATTTTAGAGACAAACACCACAAGAGGGCCGCCGGGGTCGCAGGTGCGGATTCCAATGGCGGACTCGTCATCCATTGGACCTTCATACAGCGTGTCCACGCGATACGCCTGCGCCGTCGCCGCCGAAGGGAGGTGGATCACAACCATCTCGAGGAGGGCGTCCCCCGCAGGGAGGAACTTCTGCATCACCGCCTTGAGTAGCCGCTTGTCCTCAAAATCGCGCTCGCCCTCGTCGAGTCTGACATCCAGCTTCTCGAGCATGGCGGAGAGCGCCGCATGGTCCGGGTGGTGCATAATCACGTCAAAGATCTTGTAGATCGGGTCAAGGACAAAAGCGTTGAACGCGCGCTCGAGCGGCAAGCCGCTCGCGTCAGTGGCTACTGTGGTCCACTTGCGCGTCGTCGGAGAAAAATAGTTGTCACCCCAGAGCTTGCTCATTATCTTCTCGCGGTCAACACCGAACTTGCGCGCATACCGCGCAGCAAACTGGCGCAGGGTGAAGCCCCAGCCATGCAGCCCGGCGCTGAACGCGACGGTACCTTCGTCGGGGCGCACCTGCACGTCCCCGAGCGCACTGTCGTGGTACGTCGCGATGGTCACGTTCACACTTTCAATCGTACGGCAGAAAGACTGGTACAACACCTCTGGGCCGATCTGGAGCTCCAGCAGCGCACGATCGACCTTGTTTATGACCAGGACAGGTTTGATTCGTTCCGCGAGCGCCTGACGTAGAACTGTGTCCGTCTGCACGCAAGGGCCCTCGACGGTGTCGACGACGACGAGGGCACCGTCGGTGACGCGGAGGGCGGCCGTGACCTCTGACGAGAAATCAACGTGCCCGGGACTCTAGATGAAACAATTCAGATTTCCTGCACGCCGGGATACGATATTGTTTACCAACATCAATCAAGTTGACTAAGAAAGACGTGCCGTCGGTTTTCTGTTTGACGGCGGACAAATCATCTTTCCCAAGTTCAAAGTACCTGGGAAAAAGACATCCATGTAATTGAGGGTCGTCCAAAATCGTGTGATACGCACATGGAGAGCGCTGTCGACTTGATTGTAATTCCGCGCTCCTTCTCATCAGGGCGGGTATCCGTGTACCGTGCAGTCCCAGCGTTGCTGCTCGCAATGATCCCCGCCTTCGACACGAGCGAGTCCGTGAGCGTGGATTTCCCGTGGTCGACTGCCAATCTTCAT
The DNA here is from genome assembly GCA_029448575.1 of Mycena maculata. NCBI lineage: Eukaryota > Fungi > Basidiomycota > Agaricomycetes > Agaricales > Mycenaceae > Mycena > Mycena maculata. Next base: position 57,448 of record JARJLG010000308.1, read on the forward strand.
GTTCAACAAATATGTATGGCCGCATGAAGCCCCTACCGTGCGCAATCACACTGATGTTGCGGATGTTCGTCGGATGGTCCATGAGGCCACGGACCTCCTCTACGGTAGGTTTAGCTCATGTTAGACAAGACCGTCAAGCTCACTGACCGACAGTGAAGTTACTGTGGTTCGGTTAGTTAGACGTTATGTCGAATATCGAATATGCACGCACACCATGGTTTTCGAACGCCCCCTCTCGGAGAAGGAAGAATTGACGAGACTTGAACAAGAGTCACTTTCTTATCGGAGCCGAAGCCACTTTAAAGTTGAGACCATTGGAATTTGCGTTGATGATCAGGAATCCCAAGATCCGAAGATGCCGAAGTCGCGTTTGCTATCGTAATGCGAACAGTCTATAAGAACATATAAAAAATGTGTATCGTAACTAGCGAAGCTGTAACATAGAATTATAAACAAGAATTACAGAAGCGACGGGAGAAAGGAACCGGAACGAGACTCGCGTCAAACTTTTTGCTTCCTGTCGGTGTGTTTGGTGGTAGGGTCCGAGTCGGGGACCGCGGTTGGGCCCGCATCATCCAAATGCGCGGCGTTGGCGGTGCGCTTCAGGGCCTGGCTGGTTCCAAGCGGCGCAGGAGGTGCCGCGGTGTTGGAGCTGCCAGCTGCCGCCGACTTGGAGCTTCCAGCCACGGCGTTCTTGGAACTACCCGTCGCCGGTGCCTTGGTCGGGTTCTTGGCAAGGTACGCCTGCTGGGCCTGCGGGGAGACGGAGACGGAGCTGAATATCATGAGCTGCGATGGAGACGCGTCAGAGAGTCGCACACGCCTTGGGAAGAGGAATGCATACGGATTTACGCGTCTTGTTGATCTTATTCTGCTCCTCCCGTGTGATCTTCTTTTGAGGCACTGTTTATGCGTCAAATCGCGAATCGCGAGCGGGAGTGACCAACGCACGTGCACCCATGCTCTTTGACATACTACTTGTTGAATTGCTTCTTCATGTCCGGCACGAGATGGAAGGTGATCATGATCTCTGTTGTGACAGACCCGCCGCTTGTGTCCACTTGTGTCCACTGTGGCGAGATGATTGAGAAATACGGCCTTGGCCTGCGAGAAAAAATCAGTGGCAATAAAGTGTGAGCCACTTGGATACGCGCCTGTTCCAGTGCCTTGTGGGCGCGTGCAGAGACCGGGGCGATACCATCGTCGTCGAATCCATACGGATCGTGCCTGAAGAGCCCATAGGGATCAAGCCAGTCATTATATGCGCGTCCACGGCCACCAAACATGATATGCGATGTGATGAAAGTAGGTGGCAGTTGGTAGTGGTCGAGAAGGAAAAGCGTGTTAATGTGTTCCTGTTTGGCACCGTGTTTCGTGCACGGGTTTGAAATTTCCCACGGTCACGGTTCAACGTTCAACAAGTACTATTTCGACGAAAGGTTCAGTGACGGGTTACACCCATGTAGAAGCGACAATAAGTAATGTCCTCAGTCGCACGTAGTAGTGCAGAACTCAGATGTATTAACCTGTAGAAGCGACAATAAGTAATGTCTACAGGTGGTTGTAAGTAAGAGATAGGAAAACGAATAAGTATGAGACGTACCCTCAGTCGCACGTAGTAGTGCAGAACTGAGGGCAGGAGTAAGGGGTGCAGCCCTTATATATACGATCGGAAGTGAAACAGATAAATAGAATACAACCTGTTATATCCGTGCACATTCTGACCCTTTCTACACAGCTTCGGTTTTCCGGAGCTTCCCGGAAGTTCCCATCACTTCCGGTCATGCCTTATTCCAAATGATTACTAAGCCCATCATAGCCACTCCTTCCTTACGACTCTCCGGGCTTCCAGGACCATTGGTCATTTCCGCCTAGCCATTCCGCTCATTTCCACCTTCCGCATTCTCAGGCATATCCGCCATTCTATTCCCTTCCATTTCCGCAACCTCCGGCACAGCCACCTGCTCCGGTTCGATCATCCTTTCTGCGGAACCTTACCATCTCCATCACCGTGCTCTACAATCCGTTCCGTTCCGCCCAACCGGCTTGTCTTCTTCCGAGGACTCTCCAGGGATGTTCCCACGCTTCCGGTCAGGTTCGTATGCTTGCAGGCCTTGCGATTATTTGTTCCCACGCCTCCGGAGCCTCCGGCCCTCCGGCCCTTTTCCGCAGTGGATCAGTTGGCCATCCATTCGAATGCTTCCATCCTCTCAGCTCGTTTCCATGGCTGCGCCTCCGGTTCCGCTCCGAACCGATCGGACCCTCCGGCCCTCCGAACAGCCCTCCGGAAGCTTCCCACGGTTGTCCATGTGTCCGCTGCCAAGCGGGTTTGCATCATATCATATTACTATGTCTTTCCTTTTATCCGTCTTCTTCTTTATTGTGTCTTATAAATCTTTCCCATGCATTTCCTTTTTGGGACACTACTTATTGTTACGTTCCCAAGTCTCCCGACTTATCCATTTACGATATTACAATAAAGTGTTACATGCATGCAAAATGTGTGTAATCATGTATATATAGTCTGCAGCCTATGACAGGATTAACCTGTCATAGTGGCCTTTTGGCTCAGTTGGTAACAGTGTTAGCTTGCAGGCACGTTACATATCAGTATGACAGGTTTAAACCGGTCGCGAGTTCAATCCCTGTTGGTGGCATTCTTTTTCAGGCCTGGAGAACCTGGGAAATTTGTCATTATTTGAACTCGGCAACGTCCGGCAGGTCGATCATGTGACCTGGGGTCTACTGTGTATCATGTGGTTCTCGGAAGTGCACCCGGGGTTCCGTCCCCGGTCCGGCCCATTCCTGGGCTTCTGTCCCATTCCGGGACATCTCAGATCCATTCCAGGATCATTTCGGATCCATTCTAGGATCATTTCGCACTTCGAGGGCTCAGTGCCTAATGGGGGGGCACTGTTACATGCATGCAAAATGTGTGTAATCATGTATATATAGTCTGCAGCCTATGACAGGATTAACCTGTCATAGTGGCCTTTTGGCTCAGTTGGTAACAGTGTTAGCTTGCAGGCACGTTACATAACATAAAGGACTTATCTATATAATCCCAGTAGATTACATTCTGTACTCTATCTGGAAAATTAACGTTATTCCATGGCTTCCTTCATGGACTGAGTCTTCCTTCAATCTCGTCTTCATTCCGGAGTCTTCCCGACACCTCCGGATCTTGTTTGTCTTTGTTATTCTTCCCTCCGGTCATTTGCATTCTCAGCCAAATCCCTTTCACTTCGTCCGGAGCCTCTTCGGTTCCCTTTCTGGCATCCTCCGAGTCTCCCGCACTGTCACAGATCAATCCCGGTTCCCACGCCCTCCTTCCGGAACGCTTCCGGTCACACGGGTCCCATCCGGGATGTGTATCGCTTCCACAAAGTCTGTTACGTTTGCGTTGGGCTCCAACGGAGTTTGTTCGCTTCTACTAGCTTCCTCCGGATCACTCTGCACCCCTTCCGGTACCTGTCCGGGTCCATCGGGGGTCACGTGGTTACCTCCGGAATCTTCTATCCTCATTCGTTCTCCATCTTGTTTCGGCTCGATAGTCAGACAGTTCGCTCACCCTTCCGAGCTGTGGTGTTGCGAGAACAGCCGACAGGGGAACCTCCGGTCTTCTTCCTGACGCTCCGGACTTGCGTCCACGTCCGGAGATCCCGGAGGTCTCTCTTTCCTCTTTTGGCTCGGCATATAACACAACCACTGAACGCCCAAATCCCAAGAAGGAATTTCCTCCTCAACACTCCCCCTGGCGTTCAGCGTCCTTGCGCCTCCAATCGAGCCCCAACTGTGCGACGATCTTCTCGTGGACGGAACGAGGAAGCGCCTTCGTCAAAATATCGGCCACATTGTCCTTGCCAGGAACCGACGAAATGGCAATTTCACCGCTCGCGACGCGTTCGCGGATGAAATGCCAGCGAGTATCGATGTGCTTGGACAATCCATGCCCTTTTGTCGTTTCCGTAAGGCTGATCGACCCAAGGTTATCGCCGCGCAAGCTGAATGGTAGCTCCTGGGGAAGGAACACACCAGCAAGCCAGTTCTTCATCCACATGGCTTGCTGGGTTCCCCGCGCCAGCGAGATGTATTCGGCCTCGGTTGAGGACAATGCAACGACCGCCTGCCGTTTGGATGACCAGCAAACGGGCGCTCCACCCATGAAGAAGACATATCCTGACGTGGAACGTCGCGTGTCCACGCAACCAGCCCAATCCGAATCCACGAAGCCTTTGGGTTTGAGTCCGTCTCCGACGATATTGGCGTCCGCAGGTGATTTATACCGGATGCCGTAGTCCAACGTCCCTTTGATATAGCATAGAACACCGATTAGAAGGTCCCAATGTTCAGGTGCAGGGTTCGACTGGACATGGCCAAGGACACAACAGGTGTACGCGAGATCTGGGCGAGTACCACTGCTCCCCCAGACGATAGTACCGAGGATAGGGCGGAAAGGCTTGTCGCGCATGAAGATCGCATCTTCTGTGGAGAGCGGCGACTTGGCGGCGCAGACCTGATAGCCGGGTGGAAGCGGGGTTGACAGCAGAGGCAGATCGGCAAACCCGAAATGATCGAGAACCTTGATGAAGTAGGTCGTTTGCCCAAGCGACACTGATCCGTCGCTTAGCTTCTCGACCGTCAACCCCAACAGCAACTCGACATCCACTTCCTTCAGATCCCACTTCGCCGCAAACTCGTCCACAACTCGCCGGCTCTCCGCTTCCGACGATGACACGCCGAGGACATCATCCGTGTGGGTCGAGGTAAGTGTGTACGCGTTGATAAGCCGTGAAACCAAGTACACATGAATTTTGCGATTTTGCACGATTCAGCGTGTCAACACGCACTGAGGGACCATCGGGGCACTCTGACTGAGTGGTTCAGTCTATTAGCACAAGCTACGAGGTTAACGAGGACTTCTACCGGTACCTTCACAAATGGGGCCACCAGATATCTTAGTTAACTAAGGAAACTTGACGATGGTGGCAGAGAAACTAGGACATACAAGGCCTAAGGCTGCTTGCTAGGACACAAACAGCATACCAAAGAGGTTGCGAGGTCAAATATACCAAGTGCTGGCAGGCAACAGTGGGAAGAACCCAATTATTCACGACAAGACTATTTAGACCTGTTTTACCCAAAACTGAGGACGTGTTTGATCACGCATTGGGTCCAGACCGAGTCTGGGGATGACTTGAACAGTAGGACATGATACAGCCGTTTAGCCGCGAGGATAAACCAGAGAGAGAGAGAGAGATTGTGATATTGTGGATGAACCACCAAACCGAACCAGGGACTATGGGGTATCATTGGGAAGGTAGAAGAGTTGTGCAGAAGCTTCAAGACTATTCAGGCCCGGGACTAGAGGCTACAGACGAAGAAGACACTTTCTATCCACTTAATCAGCAATCACATGTGTCGTGTCAAACACCACATGTCTACCATATATCTCAACAAGACACGACCAATCAGGAGCCAGGGATTAGGACTTGGGTGCCGCGAACCAACGGACATTGTACAGTAATCATCGTGATGTAAAACCATAGGGCAGTAGTATAAAAGGGCAGCAGAAGGAGAGGGCAAGCTAGCACATCTAGGGGCGCTGTACACGTTGTGTCAGCCACTGGAACGTCGCTCTGATAGCCGTGGAGGTTAGATTGCATCGAACAATTTATATACCAGACTCAGAATCAGAACACGGCAATTGATAGAACACGGCAATAGTCAGAACACGGCAAACAGACCCAGAACACTGAACAGAACACTGAAACCGTCGAAAGACACAAAAGCGCAGACTTAACGGTCTTAAAACCTACCCTATACTGTCTCCTTGACGTCCTAGACGTTACTTGTCCAATACAACTTGACTTGACCAGTCAAATCTTGCAAAAAGCGCGAGCGACCCTTAGTTAACTAAGCGATTGACCGAGAAACCAGCTGCTATCAAGTCTAATACTTGACTTACACCCCCGAACTTGCACTCTGACTCTCTCTATTGAGGGGTTAGTTGTTGATAGTGTTGTGTGTTGTGTGTGGTTTAGAGTTCATAGCTCTGCTGCATTAGCATTTCGCATTTCGCATTCACACATACCTGAGAGTTAGCGTTTTCAGCGTTGTCACGGTCTTGCTGGTGCGTTCTGATGCAAGGGTCAGCAGGATTCTCCTTGTACCCCAGATCACGGTAGCCTTTGGCAAGAAGTTTATACCAGATGTGCCCCGCCTGAACCAGCCCATACAGCGGTCGCAAAAGCAAGCAGACTTTCTCTTCCTCCCCCTGCTTTGCGAAACCCTGCGGCTGTTTCATATAGACGGGACGATCCATCGTGCCATTGAGGTACGCGCCTGAGAAATCCCACTGGCGAACGACCAGGCCCTTGACCACCGCCACTGCGAACACCATCCTCACAGACTCCATCCTCGCCACCATGGCCCACTTCACCTCAAAGTCGCGGCCTTCCACCATCTCGTCACCACGCGCCACGTAACGCCCCTTGGGCCTCACCATCTCCCCAGCGCCGTCCATCTTCAGGTCGTAAACCCACATCCCATCGATGGCATGCTCCCCCACGGGTAGGTCAACAAGCTTCCAGACGCCTTTCCGCTCAAGCTGATCGATCTCAGCAGACATTGCGGGCACCCACTTCCCTGGCTCGCGCATCGCCTCGCGGAAGGACCGAGGTATCGACCCCTTAACAACACTGGCGAACGCCCAAGGTGAACGTAGCAGAGCGTCGTCGAACGTGTCCCAATCCACGTCGACGGCATTCACAGTTGGGTGCGGCGCGTCATTTAGCCATTCGTCATGCGCAATCCGCGCTTGCTCCTCGAGGTGGCTCGACATTTCGACCTCAAGGACAGCACGTGAAGGCTTCGGCACATGTAGGGCGCGATGGACGGCGAGCACGCTGGGCGGCAAGTTCCTCGCCAGACACGAATTTGTCCACGCTAGCCCACGTGCTCTGTCCTCCTCGAAGCGTTGCTCGGACTCCTGCGACTCCATCAGCCGAGTCGTGGTAGTCCGAGCGCGAGTGGGACGCGGTTCGACCGGCGGAGGGGCGGCTTCGGCCTCTGGTACTGGAGCAGGTTCGGGAGCGAGTTCGGGAGGATCGGCTGCTTCAGGTGTGATAACCACGTCGGTTGCTGCCGGAGCTTCAGGTGCAGCAGGCTTTGGTACGTCGGTATCAAATACCTCCGCAGGTGGCTGGAAATCCTCCGTAGTTTCCGTGCGCGTACGATGAGGCTCCCCCTCCTCGAAGATGACGTTGCGTACCCCGAACGTCCGGCGACGTGCAGGATCGTAGACACAATATCCTCGCCTGCCCATGTACCCCACCATCTGCCCCTTCCAGCCCTGGTGCCCAAGCTTCCCTTCGACGTAGTCCAAGTCCTTTACCCAGCATACGCTCCCCCAAGCACGCAGGTGCGAGATGTTGAGCTTGACGAATTCGCCGGACTTGTCCTTTTGACGGAACCACGCGGACCACGGAACCTGGTCAGGATGGCGCGACGATGGAATAAACCCCCGCACATAACAATGTGCTGCTGCCGCCTCGGCCCACCACCGTGCATCCATGCCTGTGTCAATGAGCTGGGTACGTGTGCCTTCCACAACCGTCCGATTCCCTCGCTCGACATGCCCATTCGCTGACGATGAGTCCTTAGGAGTCATTTCGACGCGGATACCCCGTTTCGCGCAGAATGCAGCGAACATCTCGTTGTCAAATTCCTTGCCCTGATCGACACGCACGCAGCGCAACTTCTTCCCGGTCTGGACTTCCACCTCCACCAGCCACGCCTCGAACGCTGCCGTCGTCGTCTCCTTGCGCTTGTTGTTCAAGAACAACGGGAACTTCATCGAAGTCCCGCCGTCGGACACAAGCATCATGTAGACGGCACCCGACCAACTCGGAGTCCTTGCCCGCCCCCACAGGTCGAGATGCACCCGTTCCAGCGGCTCCGTCTCATGGACCACTGTGTCATCGAACGGGGCCTTGTCTTGTTTGCCGTAAATGCAGTCTTCGCATTTCCCGCGCAACTCTTTCTTTGTAATCACCAACCCCTCGACCAGATTCTTCGTCGCCATCCTTTCGATGCGACGATCATCAGCATGGCCTAGCCTTCTATGCCATCCTGCTGTGTCTGTCGGTTGGTTCCTGTTGCGCCCAGCAATGGCAGCAACAACGCCGTCCCGACCATCTTTGTCGTCCACGACGTCCACTTGGTAGAGCTGTCTGCTACCACTTGTTTGGGCGAGCCGCCCATCCACCATTACGACCCCTTCCTGATTTAGGACGGTCATCCTCCCATTTCCCCATTGGCCTCGGAAGCCGCGCGTATCAAGTGTGGGGATGCTGATCAGGTTCATCGCAAATCCGGGGGTATGCAGTGCTTCGAGGGTGATCTTGTGCACTGACCCATCGGCTACGCGCACAGCGAACTCGACAAGCCCTCCACCCGCGACCTTGAACCCGCCGCCCGACTTTATCGCCGTAGATCCCTCAATATCAAGCGGCTTGTATGTTACGAAATGCGCCCAATTCACAATGCAATTGTCTGATGCGGCACTGTCTAGGAATGTGTGAATGGCCCGAGGCGCACCGTGTGTGGCGTCCGTGGCATAGATTGAAGGTGAGAGTTCTACTACATCGGGTACAGTACGACTAACGACTTCGTTTAGAACGGGAGGAGCTGATCCTCCACGTCCAGGTCTGCGAAGAACGTTATCGACTGACACCGAAGAGCGAGATGGGGACGCACCCTCGTCGAAGGCCTGGTCGAAGACAGCAGTTCCGAGGGCGTAAACGGGCATGGGAGATGTGAATGCTGCCGTCGCTGTCGCAATCGGTGCAGCAGGTGCGGGGACTTGAGCAGCAGCAGCAGTGGCAGCGGCTGCCTGTTTTGCGGCGCGCCTGGAAGCGCGTGCGGCCCGGGCAGCCTCGACGAGATGGCTGCGCGGCTCTTTCCCGACTGGAGCAATCCATCCAACTGGTGCATGGCTCTCGCGTCCACCGCCGCGTGACCAGCACGCCTCCTTGGAATGACCGTTGACAGCGCAATTCTCGCACTTGAATCCACCGCCAACACTGGTAGCAAGCGCGCTGGCGACACCATTGGCTCCCTCCTCCACGTCCTTCTTGTAAACAATATCCCAATACTGACGGAGATTGGCAACAACTTTGGCGACGACGGTCTGGCTCTGGAGCGTGATGATCGACTGGCCAAACTCAGCAGCGGGAAGCGACTGTAGGATGATGGGGATAACATCCGTGTCCAAGAGTCTACAGCCAACCCGGATCGCATCACCACGAAGCTTCGCAAGGGCGTCAAGGTGCGCAGGAAGGTCACGGCCGCTCGCGAGCTTCAACGCGCGCAATTTCTCCATTGCAATCCCTTTCAAGACTTCGGACGTACGATTGAACTTCACGTTCAACGCGATCCACATTTCGCGGCTGGTGTCGGTCGCGTTGACGCCGTGGGCGGTCGGGTCGACGATGTTCTGGTAGATGATCGCACCGGCGGTCGCGTCACGAAGATCCCACTCCTCCACCGAAGGGTTGAGCGAGTTAGGGGCGGTGGTCGCAGCAACAGAACCGGTGCCTGCGGTGAGTGGACCGATGAGGGGAGTAGGACGGGTGATCTTGCCCAGGGGGTAGCCGTCGAGACCACGTCCACGGAGGAGGCTGATGAGGAGCTCCTTCCACGAGCCCCAGTTCTTGTCAATGAGCTGCCTGTCGGCAGCAAGGATGGGAATGGACGAGGGGAACGACATAGGGGTATGGTGAGTGAGTTCTCGGTTGCTCAAGCGTGCGTAGACTGATTCAAGGACTGCTGTAGATGCCGCCGCTCGCTTTTCTGACTGCGAATCTGTAGAAGCGACAATAAGTAATGTCCTCAGTCGCACGTAGTAGTGCAGAACTCAGATGTATTAACCTGTAGAAGCGACAATAAGTAATGTCTACAGGTGGTTGTAAGTAAGAGATAGGAAAACGAATAAGTATGAGACGTACCCTCAGTCGCATGTAGTGCAGAACTGAGGGCAGGAGTAAGGGGTGCAGCCCTTATATATACGATCGGAAGTGAAACAGATAAATAGAATACAACCACTGAACGCCCAAATCCCAAGAAGGAATTTCCTCCTCAACAACCCAGATTTTTTTAAAGTGTCCAAAAATCATGTTAAATGGAAACAAAATTTCTCGGTCTTCCCGGTTGAATTTTTTCTAAAAATCGTGAACCTTGGGTCGATAACTTGATCCAACGTATCCTGTCTCCGGATAGTCTTGTGCACTGCCTCTCATGACATCCCGTTCCGGGAACCCTGTCATGAGAGTCTGGGCCTAAACCGGCCAGTTAATCGTACCATTGCGCTATCAAAATTCCGGTGTCTTCCGGAATTTCCCGTGAATCCCTTCTTTCGTAGGTTTGAGGCTTTTCACTTTGTGGGTCAGAGGGAGAGTAGTCCATATGCATAAATAGGTGTGTTTGGTCTCCTCAGAATTGTGGTAGAGCCAGTGGAAAGACGTCAATATGCTCAACCCGCTCTTTTTAAAACAACCGGTGACACTGCCACACTCTCACGTTCTGCCAAATTCTGCAGACTGCCTGGCCTCCATCAGCAGGACTGCAGGAGAATGTAAAGAGGCAGACCATGTTTATTTAATGAAGGGAAGGACTTTGTCTCTTAGCTTTGTCCACAAAACTCATAGAAGTAGCCCAACCAGCAGCGAAGAAATCAGAAATGTAAACCCGCTCCGGCTTTACTTACACATCCGGGCTACACGTGATTATCTTGTTTCTTGTCTTGTACTTCTACCCTCCCTCGCTCGAGCTTCAACCATACGCAACGTTCTGATTTCTTCTTGTTCCCTTCTTGAGCCTGGTCTTGTCTAGTGTTTCTCCCCTAGTTGTACTAGGTGAGTTTCCACTTTTTTTTGAAATCTCAAACGTTGCGGTAGGAAAACTAAGCGATCTCTTGATCTGCTTCCGTTTTGCCTCCACTGTCGTTCTCGCCACCCCCATTAGGGACGCGATCGACCACGCCCACGACCGCGCCTAGACGACGAGCCCAACAGCTCACCACCGTCTCATATTAGGTGCCACGTCAAGAAGTGCACAGCCACTTTCCCCAACCGAAATTACCCCAACCCCAACCTCCCAACCTGTTGCGAAAGCCATCCACACCAACCCCGTTACGCACCCGTTCCACCCGCATACCCTCCATCTCCCCCAGACGTCCCACACCCCCCACCTCCTCCCCTCTGTCACCTGCGCTGTCAACGCCGTCTCCCGCCCCAACGCCTCGGATCCCACGCCTCTCCGACTCTTTTACCGACGATTCAGACATTTCGCCATGTCCGCCCCCACCAACTCCAAGTTTGCATGGGTCGAGAAACACGCTTCCAAACTTCCCACGCTGCACAAGGGCGAACTCACACCTCTTATCATCGATGAATTCGATCTTGCCATTACCAACTTTATGACCTCCAAAGACATCCCATCCGAGAAACAGGTCGCTATGATCCTAGGCTGCTTCATGGACCCCCCACTTCACAAACTGGTTCCGTCCCACCACGGAGCGTAAACGGCTCATTGGCCTCACCCTTCCCGAGTTCCTGAAGGAGGTAAAGGAAAAGTTCCTCGACAACGACTGGGAGACCCAGGTCCGGACCGACATTCTCTCGATGCGCCAGACATCTGACCAGTCCTTGGACGAATTCGCCACAAGCCTCATCGGCCACACTTCCCTCCTCGCAGACACCACCCCCATCCCGGAGACCCAAATCCGTCTCCACCTCGAGGCCGGCATGTCCGACGACCTCCGCTTTGTATGCTTATGCAACACCGAATTGCGGACACTTGTCAGCAAGGACACGACCACCCTCGCCCAGTACATCCGCGCGGTGAACAGGATCGACGAGGAGCACCGCCGCACGATCGCCGAGTCGAACAAAGAGAACAAGCGTGGCCGCTACGAGAAACACGACGACAACAGTGATCACCCGCAGAAGCGACACCAGAACACAAAGGCCTCATCGTCCACATCGAGCAGACCGCCCCCCTCCTTCTCCTCGGAGAACCCCTTCCCACCGAAACTCTCTGACGCCGAGCGCGACCTCCTCTGCGAGCATGAGGGCTGCAATCGCTGCCGCATCCCATATGTCGGCCACCGCTCGGAGAAATGTGCGGAACCCATGACCGCAGCCGGGTACTTCAACGTCACAGAGAAGCTATGCCTCGATGCACGCAAGGCCCACAAGGGCAAGGCTCCTGCCACCGCCCCGACCGCATCGACATCCAAGCCCGCCGCCATCGTCCCACCCGCGGTTTTTGATAGCGACTCGAGCGTTGACACGGACCCGGACCTTTCGCGTGAAGATGTGAGTCACAAACCATCCCCACCCTCCGTCCCCCATCTCCTCTGGTCCTGTCTCATCGACGGCCACAAATCTCCCTTCCCTGTTAACATTCAAGCCCTCATTGACAACGGCGCACATCTAGTGATCATCAATGAAGCGCTGGTGAATGACTTGAATCTGCCGACGTATAAATTGCACAGACCCGAATCCGTATCTCTTGCACTTTCCGACTCTAGTACTCCTACAAGTACACTTCTTACTCGATACGTTAAACTTCAGCTACATTCCTTAGATCAAGCTTGGACTTCCACTTCTGTACGCGCCCTCGTCGCACCCGACCTCTGTGCCCCAATAATACTTGGCCTACCATGGCTCCAAAAGAATCATATTGTCATTGACCACAATGCCCGAACGGTGGTAGATAAAAGAAGCCTCTTTGACCTCATGAACCCTCCCGAGCCAAAGACCGCACCTGCTCCTCGCCCCAAGCTGCGTGAACGGCTCAGAGAAACAGACCGCGAGCACAAAACAATGTTAAAGGAGCTAAACGCTGTTTGCGACAGCAGACGTCAGCACATGGAAAACAATAAATTGTTTGAGGAGGTCAAACCGGTAGATGTTATTGCTGCCGTCCGTGAACACGTGGAAATACTTGCGCATTGGGATGAACTTAACAAGCGCGCAGAGGATCTGAAAACAGGATACAAAAAGATTTTTGAACCCATGCCACATACCGATGATCTGCCTACCGACGTCTACTGTGAGATTAAGCTAAAGAAAGCAGACATACAGTTCCAGACACGGTCGTACCAGAGTCCTAGGAAATACAAGGATGCCTGGCAGACCTTGATTCAGGCCCACCTCGACGCAGGTCGTATACGTCCTTCTTCTTCTCCCCATGCATCTCCGGCCTTCCTCATTCCGAAAGCGAACCGTGAGGTGTTGCCACGATGGGTAAATGACTTCCGCCCGCTCAATGCTGCCACAGAGCGTGACTCCTTCCCACTCCAGCGGATCGACGATATACTCGCCGACTGTGCAAAGGGGAAAATTTGGAGCGTAATCAATTTCACCGATAGTTTCTTCCAGACCCGAATGCACCCCGATTCTGTCAAATACACGGCCGTCAATACCCCACTGGGATTATATGAATGGCTCGTCATGCCTCAAGGGTTGCAAAATGCACCCTCAATCCAACAACGCCGTGTCACCAAGGCTCTTCGAAGCCTTATCGGGTCCATCTGCCACGTATACCTTGATGATATCATTATCTGGTCTGACAATGTTGAAGACCACGAAAGGGACATTCGGCTTGTATTCAACGCGCTCCAGAAATCATCCCTGTACTGCAATCCAAAGAAGACCAAATTGTTCCAATACGAAGTGGACTTTCTCGGCCACCACATTTCTGCACGTGGCATTCAAGCCGATGCGAAGAAAGTAGAACGCATCGCACAATGGCCTCAACCCAAGTCGGCAACACATGTTCGCGCCTTTCTCGGCCTTGTTCGCTATATATCCTTCCTTCTCCCAAACCTCGCTGAACACACTCAAATTCTCGAAAAATTAACACTAAAGGAATGTGATAAAGAGTTCCCAGCCTGGACAAACGCACACCAAGCCGCCTTCGATGCGGTCAAGCAAATTGTACTGGGTGCCGACTGCGTAACCACAATTGACCACGTCAACCCAGGCGACAACAAAATCTTTGTGACTTGTGATGCAAGTGACAAACGCTCTGGGGGCATGCTCTCATTTGGCCCCACTTGGGAAACTGCTCGGCCTGTGGCATTCGACTCCATGAGCTTCAAAGGCGCCGAGCTGAACTACCCCGTTCATGAGAAAGAAATGCTCGCCATCATCAGATGCTTACACCGTTGGAGAGTAGACCTCATTGGCTCCGACTTCACCGTTTACACAGACCACCGGACTTTGGAAAACTTCAACTCTCAGAAAGACCTCTCCAGACGGCAGGCACGCTGGATGGAATTCCTCTCACAGTACGATTGCAAAATTGTCTATGTAAAGGGCGAGGACAACTCCGTCGCCGATGCTCTCTCGAGAACAGACTTCGACGAATCCCCGTCTCTTCACGCAACTCCCGCTCCATGGTTACAAGACGGCGATGAGGATGAAGCGAACCTGATCGCTTCAATTCTGCCTTCCCTGCATAACTCTCCCTTTTTTGCTGCACAATGCCTTGCAACGACGCGTTTCCTCGAAACAGAACCAACCTCGACCCTGCCAATCACCTCAGTGCTCAAAGTCACTGCCGACGCCAAAATACTAGAAACGATTAAGACGGGTTACGCAAAGGACCCATGGTGCACAAAACTCGCCTCTGCATCAAAGGGAATGCCTGGCCTCGAGTTTCGAGATGGTCTCTGGTTTGTCGCAGACAGGCTCGTTATCCCACGGGTCGACGATCTACGTGAAATATTGTACCAACTTGCACACGACAACCTTGGACATTTCGGTTTTGACAAGTCATACAAGCCTCTACGTGACGCCTACTACTGGCCCAATATGCGCACGGATCTCGAGAAGTCCTACATTCCAGGCTGCCCCGAGTGCCAGCGCAACAAGGCACGCACGGCAAAAAAAAATGCTGGACCGCTCCACCCATTGCCCATCCCAGAACAACGTGGCGACTCGGTCGGCATCGATTTCATTGGCCCGCTACCAAAGGACCAGGGATTTGACTGTCTCGTAACATTTACATGCCGCCTCGGCTCCAACGTGCGCCTCGTACCAACCAGCACAAAACTAACCGCTCCGGAACTTGCCGTCCTATTCTTTGACCACTGGTATTGTGAGAACGGCCTGCCTCTCGATATCGTCTCCGACCGTGATAAACTTTTCATGTCCGCCTTCTGGAAAGCGCTACACAAGCTGACCGGTGTCAAACTCAAAATGTCGACTGCTTTCCACCCCGAGACCGACGGATGCAGCGAACGCACTAATAAAACTGTCAACCAGGCCCTACGATACCACGTCGCTCGCAACCAAAAAGGATGGGTTCGGGCTCTCCCTCGTGTGCGTTTCGACATAATGAACACCTTAAATGCTTCCACGGGTTTCTCAGGTTTCGAAATCCGCATGGGGCGTTCACCACGCCTGATTCCCCCCCTCATCACCGCCCCAGCCCAGAACGTACCTGCAGAAGACAAACTCGCAGCCGAAATCATTGAACGGCTCACACTCGACGTCACCGAAGCCCTGCTGACAGCGAAGTTGTCCCAAGCCGAACAGGCGAACAAGTCCCGACGCCCTGAACACGACCTCAAAGTTGGTGACCGTGTGAAGTTATCCACGAAGAATCGACGGACGCATTACAAGCAGTCAAAAGATGGCCGCGTTGCGAAGTTCATGCCGCGTTCGGATGGACCTTATACGATTCTGGAAAAACACGCTGAGTTCTCAACTTACACCCTCGATCTCGCGGACCAACCTCGTGTCCACCCCGTCTTTCACGCCTCTGAAATTGAACCCTATATAGAAAACGACAACGTGAAGTTCCCATCCCGGAAAAACGACAAGCCGCCACCCATCTCTGTCGACGGTGTCGATGAATGGTACGTCGAAGAAATTATCGATGAGCGCAAGAGAGGCCATGGCCGCCAATACTACGTCTGCTTCACTGGCTATGGACCCGAAGGAAACTGTTGGCTCCCTGGACGTTTACTCGCCGACAACGAGGCGCTCGACCGATGGCTCGCACGACCGAAGGATTGAGGGATGGACCGAAGTGCCGGCTGGCAAACCTTTCCTTCTTAAATGTTCCGGGCGGTACACCACATTTACTTATCCTACTTATTATGTCGAGATTTTTTTGACGAGGACATGGACATCTTCAAAGTGGGGGAGGGTGTAAACCCGCTCCGGGCTACACGTGATTATCTTGTTTCTTTTCTTGTACTTCTACCCTCCCTCGCTCGAGCTTCAATCATACGCAATGTTCTGATTTCTTCTTGTTCCCTTCTTGAGCCTGGTCTTGTCTAGTGTTTCTCCCCTAGTTGTACTAGGTGAGTTTCCAAGAAAATGATAGCGCAATGGTACGGTTAACTAGCCGGTTTAGGCCCAGACTCCCATGACAGGGTTCCCGGAACGGGACGTCATGAGAGGCACTAGTCTCCGGAGCGCTCCTTCTTGTATCCATTTTCGATTCAAAGTCCGGGGAGGACTTGGGGAGGACACTGCTACGCCTGGAAGGTGACTCGGCCCGAGGGTTGATGATAGCAACATTAATCTCATTGGCCAGATCAACAGTCCTTTTGGACGGACGCGCATGTCACGTCATCGCGTTTTGAGCGCTGATCCCCAGACGTGACTCGAACCTTCATTTTCGTCTTTCCCCTCCATCCCATGTCTCACTCTCAAACCCTCGGTGCTGGAGATGCTCTCGGAACAGGAGATTCCTACCTCTCCCTCGATGTCGTCCCCCCTGAACTAGCCAACGTTGCATTTGATCGAATGCGAGATGAGGTTAGATGGGACGTAATGCACCATCGAGGTGAGTATAGTGCAAAGTAGTCCACGCGGTGGTCAGTTTCTGACCCCGTCTGGACAAGGTGGAGAAGTTCCTCGATTAGTCGCGGTACAAGGCGAGGTGGGTGCTGATGGCAGGTTTGCCGCAACCATACCAGTTCCCCGTCGTGTTATTAACTGTCTCCATCTAGTTTCCCGATCTATAGGCATCCTTCGGACGAATCTCCTCCCTTAAATTCATTCTCTCCCACCGTCGATTTGATACGCCAACATGTCCAGAAGCTTTTGAACCACCCAGTAAATCACGTTCTAATCCAATTCTACCGTACCGGGGAGGACTACATCTCTGACCACTCCGACAAAACCATCGACGTTGTGCGAGGTTCCAACATCGTTAATGTCAGCCTCGGTGCCCAGCGCACGATGACACTCCGCCTGAAAAAACCCCGCACCCAGGGCCGCTCCAGCGACTCACCTCCGCCGGACGGCCCGCCTGGGCCCGCGGCGCAGCGCATCCCGCTCCCACACAATTCGATGTTCGTCATGGGCCCCGAAACGAATTCAAAGTGGCTCCACAGGATCAGTCGGGACAAGCGATTTATTACCCTCAAGTCCCCGGCGGAGAGATTCCAGGAGGGCGAGCGCATCAGCCTGACTTTCCGCCACATCGGCACGTTCTTGAACGCAGAGCAGACGCTTATCTGGGGTCAAGGGGCGGTAGGTAAGACAAAGGAGGCGGCGCGGCCGGTGGTGCATGGCGTCAAGGAGAGCGAGGCCCTCATCTGCGCGTTTGGTACGGAGAATGCAATGAGCGATTTTAATTGGGATGAACACTACAGCATGGGATTCGATGTCGTGAATTTCACGACTAAAGAGGATGAATAAGTGTCAGTACAGGTTTTCTTCCTCCGAGATTGACGCTCACAAGTTTTGTTCTAACCAGATGAAAACCAGCGGAGCAAAAAATGTCGAAAAGTACGAGTACGTGCGTGTATGCTGTAATATTGAACCTTGGATTTTTCTTTGGATCTTCTGTAATGACGGTTGACATTTCCGGAGTCCATTCCCGTCCAAAGTCGCCTCAACTCCGATCAACTGGTAATTACCATGTTAGCTTGAGCTCTAGATGACGCCAGGCCATCCGCGACCGCGGCTGCTCCTGTGCATGCTCGAACCGTGAGTTGACGCTGTGAAACTCATTGCGGCGCATCAGTGCTTAGCTCTCAGCGGCGATGTCAGCTTCCTGCTGTTGCCTATTCAGGATCTTCTCATTCCGAATTAACTTGCGGTGCGCTTCATTTTGAATGTTCCACTGGACTCTGACGGGCTAGCAGGCATTGTGTATCTTGCACAAACTAATGATACAGATGGGTACGTCTGGCCGAGGACTACAGAAATATAAAGAATGTGATACGTGTTATATCCATGCAACATCCCCAGTCTTCTCGTCGACCTTCCGGTAGCTCCGGTAGGTTCCGAGGCTCCGGTATATTACCGGAGCCTCCGAACCATCCGGTACCATCGGGTTTTTACGCAATGAAGGATTACTGAGCGTTTCCCGTTTATCCGTCTTCCTTCCTTTTCACTTATTGTCATACGACTTCTCATCAGCCCATCTGACTTGACTTATTGTTAAGAACCACTCTCCTTCCTTTCATGGAATACAATTAGATACTTAGTATAAATACGTCTTTAATATGTCCTGTACGTCAGATTGATAATTGACGTTGCTTGGCTCACTTCCCTTGCACTGAGTCGTCTCCGTTCTCTCCGGTTCCCTCCGGTACTCCGACTTGTCTTCCTCTATCGGGTACCTGCCGGTTAGGGTAGTCACTCACCCTTGACCCCCTGTGGTGTTGTGATCCTCCTCCGTATACGTTCCGGACCCTCCGGCTCTCCGACGCTCTGACATACCGGAGCCTCTGGTCACTCGGTCATTTACTCTTCGGGTCCACCCCGGCTCGGTATATAACAGTATTATCAATCTCACTACTCTGACTGGCAATGTCTCGTCTTCCTAATCCAAATCTACCCAACACGGAACAAATCGAACGTTCCAACACTGGTCGGACTGATCGGGAACATCGCCGAGAATCCCGTATGTTCAGCCAGATCGTTCCGATGAGTACTCCGGTCCAAGTTCTCGGTCTGTCGATGTACCCGTCTATTCCGGTATCACCCACCCTTCGATACACTCCGCATTTCACTCGGAGTTCACCTGCACCACCTATGCCGTCTCCGACAACAATTCCGGGGTTAGTTCTCAATCCCCGGACCCCCGAGAATCCGGTGAGATATCCGGCCTCACCCCATCCACGCCGCGCTGCAGCAATCTCTCGTAGCGTATCTCCCATCGCTGGGCCTCGTATCGTTGAGGTTCCGGAAGATCCCCAGGAGGCTTCCGAAGACTCCGTACATTCCGGAGGTCATGCAGCAAGCCTCCACTTATCGGAGGAGCTTCCCGAGCGTGATCCTGCTCCTTCCATTCATGACGGGGGCAGTAATAACGGCGATGGAGGCGATGGTGGCAGTAATGGCAGTAATGGTGGTGGTGGTGGAGGTGGTGGTGCTGGTCCACCGCCCGGCCCTCCCGGAGGTCCACCCGGAGGTGGCCCCGGAGGTCCTGGCGGTCCCGGTGGTCCTGGTGTTCCAGGTGGTCCACCCAGAGGCCCCCCTGGCGGTCCACCTGGCGGTGGCCCCGGAGGTCCCGGTATACCTCGGGCTCCTCGTCGTGTTACGACGCCTGAGGCCAATGAGGCCTTAATTATGGACACCATCCGGACCTTCTGGGATGCCATCAATGTGTTCTCTGCTCGTCCCGCGGACCTTCCTCCTCGTTCCAACCGATCCAATCTCCGTAATCCGGACACCTTCGATGGATCGGACCCGGCTAAACTCTCGTCCTTCCTCACCCAGTGCTATTTGCACTTCGCGGAGCGCCCGCAAGACTTTCCGGACGACGATGATCGTATTCTCTACATCATTTCGTACCTCCGGGGCAGCGCTCAGCAATGGTTTTCCCCCAACCTTTACGACCCGACCATCATTCCGGTCTGGGACGGCAACTTTGCCGTCTTCATTCAGGCGCTTACGTTAAATTTCGGGCCGCATGATCCGGTTGGGGATGCCGAGGACAAGATTCGCGCATGCCGGATGAAATCCGGCGACCGGATCACCACTTACATCATCGAGTTCGACTTCCTTTCGGTATTGACCCGGTGGAGCGATAACGCCCTCCGGTATCAGTTTTACGAAGGACTTCCCCGTCGGATCAAGGACGACATGGTTCATCATAACTATGCCAACACCCTCGACGGAGTGAAGTTGGTCGCTCGCATCATCGATGGCCGGTACTGGAAACGCGAGGCGGAGAAGCTCCGGGAGCGTGAACACGACAAACCCTCCGGTCCTGGTGGCGGTAACGCTACCGGAGGTCAATCCGGCAACCCAAAACCCAGTAATCGGAATTCCGGCAAGGGTTCCAAATCTTCCAACGCTCCCGCACCCTCCTCTACTGCTGCGACTGCCGGAAACTCCGGTAACAACGCCGGACGCTCCGGTAACCAGGGTAAAGGCAAGGCCAAGTCGTCCGACGCCACTCCTGCCGCTCGCGCCTACGCCGACAAGCTCGACGCCAGCGGAAAGATCAAGCAGGACGAACGCGAGCGTCGCCAGAAGAATAACCTCTGCATGTACTGCGGAGGTAAGGGTCACACAGCTGACAACTGCAACAAGCGTCCTGGGCAGGCTAGCGCCAAAGCCGCCCAGGCCTCGACCTCCGGTACGACCACCCAGGCTCCGGCGGCTCCGGCTACGCCGGCCGCCGCGGCTGCTGAGTCAAAAAATAGATCAGCAACTCGGAATCCTCCGCACCTGGTCCGAGTTGCGTTGACTCACGGGTGCTCACCGAGGTTCGTCTCAACGCTTCCGCTCTCTTCCCTAATGCCCTTTACGTCTCTCTCGATATTTCTTCCCTCCGGTCGGACATCTCCGAACCGGAGCTATGCTCTTCCATGTCTCCATCTCTTCTCTCTCGAGTAGTCGCGGGATTCAACTCCCGTGTGCGTGCGCTTGTGGACTCCGGATCATCTCATTCTTTTGTATCATTGAAAGTCTGTGAATCTAATGCGTTTTCCACGTATACGGTGGACCCGGTGCGGGTCCGGTATCTCGACGGCTCATCTTCCATCATCAACCGGATGCTCCGGTTGTTGCTCCGGTTTCCTTCTGGCGAAGTTCAATACATGGACTTCTTCGTCACACGTCTCGATTCTCCTTGCGATCTGGTCCTGGGATACAATTGGCTCAGCCGCATTAATCCGTTGATTAACTGGTCCGAAGCCTCTATCACGTTCCGGCCCGATCCCGTAAGGGAATCCCTGTCGACAACCCCGGAAATAATTCCGGGATCTGCTACGGTAGTTCCGATTACGGACGAGGCACCTCCGGTACAAGTCGTTCCGGCTCCGGCGCCTACACCGACTCCGACGATTCCGCCATCTCCCGCTCCTTCCATGGAGATTCCGGAGGCCTCCGGGCCTCGTCCTCTCTCTACCCTTCCGCTTGTGTCTCTCGTGTCTGCTGCGGCTTACCGCTCCATCATTCGAGACAAGGATTGTTGTCAATATACTCTGCGCGCCACACCCTCGGAAGAAGCCCGTGCCCGATTTGCTTCCGCATCTGCTCCGGACACCTCCGGTCTACCTTCCGAGTACCACGAGTTCGCTGACGTCTTCTCGGAGCAGGAAGCTTACAATCTTCCTCCTCATCGAGAATTCGACCTCAAAATCGAGCTCCTGGACGGCGAGGAGCCTCTGGTCGGTCATGTCTACTCCCTTTCGCCTACCGAGCTCGCTGCCCTTCGGGACTTCATCGACAAGAATTTGAAGTCGGGATTTATATACCCGACTCGTTCAAGTCATGGAGCTGCTATTCTCTTCGCTAAGAAGAAGGACGGTAGCCTCCGGTTGTGCGTCGACTACCGAGGACTTAATCGGATTACGAAGAAGGACCGCTATCCGCTTCCTCTCATCGCCGATCTCCTCGATGCTCCCGGGAAGGCTCGCATCTATACAAAACTTGATCTCCGGCACGCATACCATCTCCTCCGGATCGCTCCGGGTGACGAACCTAAGACGGTGTTTCGTTCTCGCTATGGGTCCTTCGAATTCCGGGTTGTTCCGGAAGGCCTTACCAACGCTCCGGCCGCTTTTCAGCGGTTCCTGAACAGTTTGTTCGCAGATCTGTTGGACGTGTACGTCGTCATCTATTTGGACGACATATTGATCTATTCCGATGATCCGACCCAACATACAGAACACGTTCGGGAAGTGCTCCGGCGCCTCCGGAAGGCCGGACTCTACTGCAAACTCTCAAAATGCGAGTTTAGCGTCACCACGTGCGAATATCTCGGTTACATCCTGTCGCCGGAAGGCTTCCGGATGTCTCCGGACAAAGTTTCCGCCATCGTTGATTGGCCGGAACCCCGGAAAGTGAAGGACGTTCAGTCCTTCCTTGGGTTTTGTAATTTTTATCGGCGTTTCATATGGAACTACTCGGCGATCACGATCCCTCTTACTCGCCTCACTCGTTCCAACGTCCGATGGGATTGGACCCCGGTTTGCCAACACGCATTTGACACCCTCAAGCACGCGTTTACGGAGGCTCCGGTACTTTCACACTGGATTCCGTTCCGGCAGCTCACTGTCGAAACCGACGCCTCCGACTACGCAATCGCCTCGATTCTCTCCATCCTCGGAGATGATGGCGAAATCCATCCCATTGCGTTCCGGTCTCGGACGCTCGGTCCGGCCGAACTCAACTACGACACTCATGACAAGGAACTCTTGGCCATCTTCGACGCCTTTAGACACTGGATGCATTACCTCGAAGGACCGGAGCTTCCGGTCGACGTCGTAACCGACCACAAGAACCTGGAATACTTCACGACGACCAAAATCCTCACTCGCCGCCAAGTCCGGTGGTCGGAATACCTGTGCCACTTCAATATGGTTATCCGGTTCCGTCCGGGTAAGCTCGGAGCTAAACCAGACGCTTTGACTAGACGATGGGACGTCTACCCTAAAGAGGGGGATAGGGCTTACAGCCAATTGAATCCTCAAAATTTTCGCCCCATTTTTACTCAAGATCAACTCACTGCGTCGCTCCGGGCCACATTCCTCGAGGAAATCACCCTCCGTTCCTCCATCGTTATGGATGTTGAGAAGCTCTATTCCGACATTCGTGCCCACTACAACGATGACCCAGCCGCCGTTGCGGGCATTGCTTCCGCAGCCTCCGGTAACCACTCCGCGCTGGAAACTCGACCCTTCCGGTATGCTCCGGCTCTATGATCGCATTTACGTTCCAGTGGTTTCCGGAGATGCTCCGGACCAGCTCCGCGTACGTGTTCTGCAGAATTTGCATGATCACGAGTTGGCTGGCCACTTTGGACAAAATCGCACATTAGCACTCGTACGCCGTGAGTACACTTGGCCGGAAGTTCGGACCTTCGTCCGGGACTACTGTCGGTCGTGTGTTCTATGCAAGCGCAACAAAAAGCCTCGGCATCGGCCTTACGGACTCCTGAAACCCCTTCCGGTTCCGCTCCGGCCTTGGCATTCCATTTCCATGGACTTCATCGAGCAACTCCCTCTCTCCGGCGAGTTTGACTGCATTTTGGTGATTGTTGATCGGTCATCTAAACAGGTCATTCTCATTCCTTGCGATACCCACATCAATTCGCCGGAGCTCGCTCGCCTCTTCCTCATTCACGTCTTTTCCAAACACGGGGTTCCGGCACATGTTACGTGCGACCGGGGCTCCGAATTCATCGCTTCCTTCTTCCGGTCGCTGGGCGAACTTCTCAATATGGAGATCCATTATACTTCCGGTTATCATCCGGAGGCTGACGGTCAAACGGAACGTATGAATCAGACTGTTGAGCAATATATCCGCATCTACTGCTCGTATCAACAGGACGATTGGGACCGACTCCTTCCGCTTGCGGAATTCGCTCTCAACAACGCTCCGAATGCTTCGACCGGCATCTCCCCTTTCTTCGCCAATAAGGGTTACAATCCGGCAATCACGGTCCATCCGGAGCGTGACGTTGCGAACATGTACGCCAAGGATTTTGTCGTTGATCTTCAGGAACTGCATCAGTTCCTCCGGGAGCAAATCACTTTTGCCCAGGAGCGGTACAAGGAAACCGGAGACCGGAAACGTGCTCCGCAACCTCCGCTTTCGATCGGCGATCAGGTTTTCATCCTCGCGAAACATCTTCACACCAGCCGGCCAACTCCGAAATTCTCGGAGACGTACCTTGGCCCTTATGAAGTTATTGGCAAACCTAGTGCTGCTTCTTACACCATTCGGCTTCTGAAATCGTTGTCACAGGTCCATCCAGTTTTCCATATTTCCCAACTTGAACCGCACGTTCCGAACCCATTCCCAGGACGCGAGGAGCCGCCTCCGGCAGCCGTAGAAATCATCGACGGCGAGTCACACTTCGAAATCAAGCAAATCGTTGACTCGAAGATCGACCGGAGGTTCCGAACTAAGCTCCGGTACTACGTCGAATGGCTCGGATACGAGAATACCGACGATCAGTATGCTTGGGTTAGGGCAGACGACTTGGACGCGGCCGAACATATCGACAACTTTCACCGGCGCTTTCCGAATAAGCCCGGACCCGAATATTAACTCATCACACAAAATTAAAACCAAGAAAACAAAATTCAACAAATACAAAATACAACGTTCATTTCATATATTACAAAGTCTTTTGTCCTTAGGCCTCCAGGGCCTTCACTCCGCGCTTCCGGATGCTTCCGGCTTTTCCGGAGCCTCCGGCTCCCCCATCTCCTCGTCCGAATCATCCATCACGAACACTCCATCCTCCTCGTGGAAACCAGCTGGGGCTCCCGGCTGCAAAACGAGGGTCTGGAACTCCCGCACCTCCGATTCCCTCTTCACCTGCACCGGAGGCTCCGGTGCTGGCGGAGGAGAAGGTGGCGGAGGCGGGACAGGTTCCGGGTCGGGCTTGAAGGTGAGGACCGTAACGGTCCTCGCCTCCGCGACCTGACTAGCGACCCTGGACGTCGTGGCGACTTGTTCTTCTTCGGGCCCTTCCGGCCCCTCCAGCGCCCCAGGCGCGTCCACCTCCATCCTCTCATCCTCCCCGCCGTCAGTGGACCAGAAATCCTCCGGCCAGGATTCGGAACGGGCTCGGGGCGCAACCGGAGCCTCCGGTTCCGCCTCCGAGTCCTCCGACTCGGCGGGTTCCACCTCCTTCTTCTCCACGACCGGACTTCCGCGCTTCGTCAGCCTCCGGCGCTTCGCCGGGGGCGCATCCTCGTCCATCTCCGGCTCCTCGGCGGCCAGGTCGAGCTCCGCCGCCTCCGCAAGGGAGAAGTCCCACTTGGAGGCCTCCATATCGGCCGCCATCCACCGGAGCATCCGCTCAACACCAGGCGGCACCTCCCGACCACTCTCCGGCGCTGCGAGCATCTTGAGAATAAGCTGGCACGCCCGGTATGCCAGCTTATAGCGCAACATGGTGCGCCCCACCTGCTCCCCGAGGTACCCGACGTGGGCATCGAGCTCCCGGAGCTTCTCTCGCACACTTTCCTTGCCCTCCGCCTTCCGGGCCCTCCGTTCCCGCTCCTTCCACGTGCGATCGCGCACCTCGCGGTCGCTCCGGTCCCCCCGCTCCGTTCAGGGGTTCCGGCGCGTCCGCGAGGGCCCCGCAACCGGTGCGGACCCTTGGCGACGGGCCTCCTGTGCCGCACGTCGCTTGTTGACGCGAGGCGGTCCGAGGGGCCGCGCGCGACTGCACTGGATGTGCTTCGCACGGCACCGGCGGCAGGCGGTGCGTCCCGCCTCGACCACGCACACCTCCCCACTCTTCCGGCAAGAGTCGCAAACTACGAAACTCAAAAAAAAATTCGTTAGTACCGGAACTTCCGGTTTTCACTGCGACGCACCATTCTCCCCCTCCTGCTCGACGTCGCTGTCGTCCTCGTCGTTCAGCTCGTCCATCTCGCCTCCTCCCTCCGCACGCTCCGGTGACACCGACCTCAAAGTCTCGATGACCGGCACTTCATCAAATTCCGGGGCCTCCGCGTCGAGCGCCTCCAGGTCGTGAATGAGCTGGAGGGCTCGAGCGGCCTCCTCGGATGCCACCTCCGCGCGTTGTGCCGCCTCCTCCGCCTGCTCCTGGTATGCTGAGATCATTCGGGCCCGGCGCTGCTCCCTCTCGTCATAGAAGCGCTGGACTGCCTCGTCCCGCAGCTCCGTCGTCGTTGCGCGCGCCTTCCCCTTCCCGGAATTCTTGCCGTTGCCGGCGTCGCTGCGGTCGCTGTGGCTAGACCCCTCGCGCCCACTGTTGCTATTTCCGTTGGACGACATCGTTTTCTGGTGTTATTGTCCGGAGGTGGTGGTGGTGCGAAAGAAAGAAAGGTCTGAGTCAAAACCAACAGCACGTGACTTTTTGATCTTGTTTATTTTCCCACGCTTCTTCATTGTTCGACAAACTTCATTCCTTTTGGGTTCCTCATGGGAGAGGAACCTAAGAGGGGGATACTGTTATATCCATGCAACATCCCCAGTCTTCTCGTCGACCTTCCGGTAGCTCCGGTAGGTTCCGAGGCTCCGGTATACTACCGGAGCCTCCGAACCATCCGGTACCATCGGGTTTTTACGCAATGAAGGATTACTGAGCGTTTCCCGTTTATCCGTCTTCCTTCCTTTTCACTTATTGTCATACGACTTCTCATCAGCCCATCTGACTTGACTTATTGTTAAGAACCACTCTCCTTCCTTTTATGGAATACAATTAGATACTTAGTATAAATACGTCTTTAATATGTCCTGTACGTCAGATTGATAATTGACGTTGCTTGGCTCACTTCCCTTGCACTGAGTCGTCTCCGTTCTCTCCGGTTCCCTCCGGTACTCCGACTTGTCTTCCTCTATCGGGTACCTGCCGGTTAGGGTAGTCACTCACCCTTGACCCCCTGTGGTGTTGTGATCCTCCTCCGTATACGTTCCGGACCCTCCGGCTCTCCGACGCTCCGACATACCGGAGCCTCCGGTCACTCGGTCATTTACTCTTCGGGTCCACCCCGGCTCGGTATATAACAATACACAATTATATGTGCGCGCTACAGCGAGTGTTATGGTTGTGATACGGTTACTGAAACTGGGCATGAATGGGGTGGTCTCGATAACTAGCGAGATTGTCGTGGGGTATGTGATGGATGGTGGTATATGATGGCGAAACGTTTGAAAGTGAGTCCCAAGACTCATGTACGAGCTGGATAATTAACATCAGGTACAGATGGCGGATGAGTGAACAGTGAGACCACATACCGGGAATTAGCAACCGAAAATCATGCGATAACGCAAGATCCAGAGGACCCAGTGCTTCTGTCGTAATCGACGGTATGGAGTTGGGGGAGCTCCTCGACTGCTGCGGATGTAGGCTGTGGGGTAGCGGGGGCTGCGATGTATGCGACGGCGGTTAGGATGGTAGTGAACACGTCCATGGGGTGTAGATTTGAAAAGAGTCGGGGATACGTGGAATCGGTGAGGGCGCTTCGCGAAGGTCAAAGAGGCTTTGATGGAGGCGCGGCAAAATTCAGATGGAATATTCCTGGCTGGGCTTGCACTACTTATACCTCCCTGCACGCGAAAATCTAATGGGGGAAGACGATGAAAACAATTGAGAGTAAGGTTGCCTTCCGTCTGCACTGTGCATCTGTGGGAGGATTAGCGTTGTTCCGCTGCTGCGTCGCACAAAATACAAAAGACCGAATGGGGTATCTTTAAGAGTGGGAAGCCATGATGTCGGATTGACAATAAATTGAATAAGTCATCATAACGCACGGCGTCTGCAAAACAACTTGGCCTTTGGGCCAGTGCTTCGCATGGCAGTACGAGTCCATTTCCCCATTTGATAGATGATTTGTTCCGAAGGATCCGATGAGATCCGAAGTGGTCCCACCAATACACTCTCACCTGTATATGTGAGGTAGTGGGTTACTTCCCATAAGCATTTAATAATCCCTGAGCTTGTTTGAGAGTGCCAACGATGGGATCACTTTTTGGAAATTCACAGTGTACATAAAGGATTCGACTCGGCGATGTTCAGCTCGCTCCGCAGACACAGCCCGGGCCTGGCATACTCCGATCCACGTGAGCCTACCAAATCCAGACAGTCTAAATTAGGAAGTCGTCCGCTTTTGGACAAACTTGAAACCGATCTAATGACGAAGAAATTGGTATCATCTGAATCCCCTCGAAAATCCCCTCCAGACCATATACTTTTTATCGGAAAAGCACGAATTTTGAATGGGTTTGAAGGCATTCTTTCCTCAGAGTCCCGTCAGCCACCTTGCGAAGAATTTGTTCGTGTTTGCTTCCCCACTCATCCCTGCGCCCTGTCATGTGAAGCTGAGGATTGCTCGCTGCGCTTGCAATTATCTTGTCACGACTCACGTTCCCATAAGAATAGAATAACAAATCAAACTGGTGTTTTTCACTCTCTGGGGCCTGGAAGGTAATCCAGACGTTGAACATAATTATCCTCTGGTGGTAAACAAGCAACCGAGTTTTGTGCTTGAATCAGAGGTGACCATCATAATTTATATGATTTGAAATCTCTGCCTTGTATGTAGCCACCAAGTAATTATTTTGGATAATAGAATGACATGGATTCAGCCTCTTTGAGGTGGGTGGCTGAACCTTGGGGAAAGTGGGATAAAGCTGGTAAGGCCAATGATCGGCAAGGCCCACTACCATTTTGGGCCACTATTGTGGGTTTAGAGAGTGAGATGTATTCAAGAAATTCTACTCAATACGTAGGCTGATTGGACGATAGTTCAGTAACTAGTAAGAAAAGTATGTGTGTCTAAGCAGAGGGACATGGTTTTTTTGGACAGAGATTCAAAAGCTGTCACTGACGCACATCACGGATGGAGCTGTCGGATTTTGCCTCTTGTTATCTGATGCACTTCTTAGGTGTGTGGGATGAAATAGTTGGAACGGGGTAGAACCATGGTTCTCCATCTCCCTTGTCCAAAACCTTCAACTGTTCCATGTATATGTGGTATGTCTCTGGGGAAAAAAAATACAACAATGGAACAGAAAAAAAGAAAAAATTTACCTTGGAAGGAGAAGGATCATCTTGATACACAATGGTTTCACATGAAACTGCCGAAATCATTCCTTCCATCAACTGAGCTCATGAGGAGTGATGAGCTTCTCGTCTTCATCCTGGATATTGCGCTGGATAAGCATGGCATTCTGATGCGCAAAATACAGACCAGCGTGTTCGGAAAGAAGATTCAGGTCATACATGTCCCCAACTTTGTGATCTACTCATCTCGTCAGAATGACAGATGATGTAGTATATGAGTTTTACCTTCTGCTGCCTTGTGGGATCAATTGACAACCCACTGCCCATTTCCACGTCTTCCGCCTAGGGTTTCTTCCCTTTCTTCAACTTGGTATTTCTCAGGCAGACAGTAGGAGTAGTGGGAGCTATGCCTTTTGCCATTGAGGGATTTTATAAGATGAGCAATAGGATATTGGATGGGTTGTAGACTAACATTGTGGATAGTGGTAAGACTTACGTTGTTGGTAGGTGGAAGACAAATTAACATAATGTCGCCTGGTGTCTGGGCGAATGACCTGTTCAGTAATACTGCTAAAGTTCTGGTAGGAGTCAGCTACGTAAATGGGCAACTAACAGATGTTCATTTACCTCTTTGAGCTCAACTTATTCTGCTCAACCATCTTGTTGGGTGTAGCCACAGAGTCACAGAAATTTTCTTTGAGCTCAGTAGGAGCTCTGGTAGGAACACTGGCTGTGATGACCATGCAGTGCGGCCCAGAGGAGTCAGCGATAGGCTGTCAATACAAGACTCCGAGAATTTCGGAATATAGTGGCTGACATGTACCAATTTACTAGCTGGCCAGTTCTTGGGGTGGGAGCGAGCGATGACGACCTGAGGATGAGAATATTGGTTTTTTAGCAGGTTGCGGGACCACAGCGTAGGCAGCAATGTTTCGTCAAAAGACTCATCAGGTAGCTGTGTCCCTATGTTATACCACGGCAATTGTTTACCAGCACGCTTGCGCATCAAATAGACTCAAGCCAGTAGTTAGAGTCGCGAAATTCTCTGGGAACTCTACGCATTCACCTCCAAAAACACTGTGTTGCTCCATTCTAAAGCTCTATTTCTTGCAGCACCAATACATTGCTGGTCTGAAATAGTTGAGCAGCAGAAATCCGATAACACCCCAGTTCACGCCGCTGAAACGGTTGCTCAGGTTCAACGGTCAGAATAATGCAACTGCCAAAATCCCCCCTATCGAACGACTGAGTTACACCTAACTCACAAAGTGAGATTAAGCACGACTAAATCGACGGTAGACAGACTCCAACACCACACACTCTTTTGACGACCAAGATACACTGACGAGATTCGGGTCTTTTTGGACACAAGTGTAGGTCCAAGGAAACCATGAGTAAACGTATTTGTCACGAAAGTGTTCAATTCCCGTTCCCCCAAGGATGGCTAAGTCTCAACTAGCTTTCTCAAAGTGGTGTTCAAGACACAACCTGAATTTATTGGTTGGTTCCCAACGTGGATTTAAGTGTCCCAACTATGCAAAGATAACGGCTGTGAACCGGCTTGGTTTTGTGGGCTGTTTAGACCCGGTTTTGTTGGCTCGCGCCTTATTCCGACAATGATTGGCTCGCGCCTCAAACTTGCTGGCTCGCGCCCCGTAACTATGGCTTGCGCCCCGTAACAATGGCTCGCGCCTCAGACTATGGCCCACGCCCCGTAACAATGGCTCACGCCCCGTAACTATGGCTCACGCCTCAAACAAAGTCTTATTCCGAAACCGTGCTTAAATTCCAAGGCTATTTGACAGCCAAAGATTCAAGCCCAAACGTCGACTTTATGCGCAAGGGCTTTATTGCTCCTCACTCTCCGGGTCTAGTTCGGTCCTTTTGTTATTCCAAAACCAAACTTGAATTCTGAGGCCTGTTGACAGCCAAAGAGTCAAGCCCAAACGTCGACTTTGTGCGCAAGGGCTTTATTGCTCCTCACTCTCCGGGTCTAGTTCGGTGCCGTCCTCCCTGGTTCTGCCCTCCTTATATACTGTACAGAAACTGTTACATACGCGTGATTACTAGGCCTCGGGTATTCTACTTAATTAATTAGCCTGTGATCCGTATCAGCTGTGCGCGCCCTAGCGTTCCTAGCCTCCTAAATGTTTGTATAATGACTCCTTCAACCCCTCATGGATTAGGGGTTTATATGTTCAAATATCCCCTGGATAGGGTAATTGGCCCATATCTTCTTCTATGGTCTGTCCCCCAACTTCTGGTATTGCTAGTTGGATAATATAGGTTGTTCCCTTCCCAACGATACCCCAGATGTCCTTAATCGACATCCAGGAATACACAGTACATGCCTAATCCTGGTCGGTAGTTTATCCGGTGATCGACAACCCTTTGTCGATCAGGGGATTATATGTTCCACTATTCCCCTAAACAGGGTAATTGGCCCATATCTTCCTCTGTTGTGTGTGCCCCGACTTCTAGTATCGCTAGTTGGGATAGTATAGGTTATTCCCTTTCCAACGATACCCCAGATGTCCTTAATCGACATCCAGGAATACACAGTACATGCCTAATCCTGGTCGGCAGTTTATCCGGTGATCGACAACCCTTTGTCGATCAGGGGATTATATGTTCCACTATTCCCCTAAACAGGGTAATTGGCCCATATCTTCCTCTGTTGTGTGTGCCCCGACTTCTAGTATTGCTAGTTGAATAGTATAGGTTATTCCCTTTCCAACGATACCCCAGATGTCCTTAATCGACATCCAGGAACACATAGTACGTGCTTAGTCCCGCTCTGCGGCTTATCAGGTGATCGCGTCCTCACGGACCTGGTGTTTGAAATAGCAATATTGAGTCTAGGCCTTGATCCTGTGACTTGTCGTGTCGCGTTGGATAAGCCAAAGTTGTGTAATCAACTCAGCATTTCCTCCCGAATAAGGTTCCCAGTGTCCCAATAGATGTCAG
>JARJLG010000309.1:0-87556 GCA_029448575.1 Mycena maculata
GGGATTCACCCCCTCAAAAAGATTGATTTGGACTCATGCAGTTCCAGGAGTTTCTTTGAATGTTATTCTGAACTGAACTGAACTGAAGTTCTATTACTATGCTGTACCTGGCCATATGGCTACGCAGCAGTACCTACAAAGGATATGTAGTGGTGTATGGGAGGCTACGGACTTGGACTTAAGAACATTGACAGTATATGTAAGAGATAGGAAGAGAAGTCGAGAGCGGGAAGGGAAACATTGGGCTGAAGATAACAAAAATCAATCTGGGAGTGCATCAATAACGCAATGGGATGAGGAGGATGCGGACAGTGGTTTGAGAGTGAGTGATGTGTGGATATTAATTATGAGATGTAATATATGAAGAGGGGAGGGGAACATAGAATAAAAGAAAAGACTCAACAGAACCGACGAGATTGAGTAATAAAGGTGATGGCCAGGCATAAGAGTTTGTGGTGATTAAGCAGTGTACAAACATCGACTGCGCCAAGGATTCCAGCTGCATACAATGCATTTTGGAGGGGGGGTCGAAGGTGCTCCCATGCAGGGCAGTGTAAGAGGAAGTGAGTACGAGTCTCCCTTGCTGCACCACACATATCACAAGCTGGCGGGGTAGTCAGGCGGCACCGAAAACGGTGTGCATTGAGTGAGGAGAAATCTGTTCGGAGTTGCGCAAGGATGGAGATAGATGCATGAGCCGCAGGAGAGTCATATGGTGAGCGCATGATGAGGGATGGAGGTGAGTCATCAATCTCACGTAGACCACGTCCGGGAGTAGTGACACTCCAAAGGAATTTCCACCGCACAAGGATCGTGAGGTTGATCTGATGTTTGCAGGTTGTAAGCGAGACGGGGATGGTGGAGGAGTGAGGAGGGTCGTGGCCTTGGCTGCATCGTTGGCAAACTTGTCGCCCACAGTCCCAATGTACGCTGGGGTCCACAGGTTGGTGATGCGGAGGGAGGGACGGTACAAGGTATGATCCATGCTCAAGAGCCCATGAATGGTCAATATTCAACAAGCAGTCTCCTCACCAAATTATTCTGCCTACCAATCTCTTTGGGCACGGTATATAAGTTGTGTCCCCCTCAATCAGGGAGCAAAATCTTCTCGGTTTTTCTTGGCACTCATGGATTGCAGAACGGCTGCCTTCCATTTCTGGACTCTGTCGGAGCTTCTATAATAGTGATTTGGACTCCGAGACGGAGTGCAATAAGACATTATTGACGTGTGACCAGAAGTGCACCCAGACGTAACCCAATGCTAGATGTGTTGTAATCTGCAAACGATTAGTTGTAACCAATGGACTGAAGTT
Source organism: Mycena maculata (assembly GCA_029448575.1). Lineage (NCBI taxonomy): Eukaryota > Fungi > Basidiomycota > Agaricomycetes > Agaricales > Mycenaceae > Mycena > Mycena maculata. The sequence continues at coordinate 1,314 of JARJLG010000309.1, forward strand.
GTTACCATCTTTAAAAATGGTGTAGTTGTATTCAAAAAACACTGTCTTTATGTTGATGTCACCATTTATGAATTTTTGGACAGTATATGTGCCATAGAGGAGGATTGGTACGGTGGCCCATGCCCTTTTGGGACAGTCCAGAACATGATTTCCCCTTTGGGGATATTTTATCACAGAACCATAGAAACAACCGAGTCGCGACTCGCAGCTTTATGTAAGCCGAAGCGTTCAATGTCCCATTGACAGGAATTGTGATATTCTGGAGCTCTGAATTCTGGGAGTACCATTTTTCTTTCTTTCATTCACAACTAACATGGTTGAACACTCAACCCGATCAATGCTAGATCCCCGTCCCTTCTTAATTTCGAGCTCAGGGGCGGAGATAAATGTGATACGAGTTGAATGCCCCGCCGTGCCCGTGAAACGCTGCCAAAATTGGGAGGGCCATCTATTTATTTCCCCTTAGATCCCCGTCAAGTCTCTGCTTACTACCACAGTCCTTGCAACGAGATCCGGTCAATCCATGTCCCATAAAAACCTCGTACGCAGAACCGCATCCTTGCTTCCGCCACCCATCATTTTCTGTGCAGGTCACATTTGCGAGCTGGGCTCATATACTCTCGCCACTGGCTCAAATTCTTCACGCGTACTTCGTTCAACATGCCATGCCTCTTCGCCGCTCTCCTATTAATTTCTGTGTCGCTTCCGATACTCACCGAAGCGGGTCCTGGGTCCCGGTCGTTCCGCTCGCGCCGTACAGCTTCGACCAATTCAACCATCGTTTTTAAAAATTGGAACCGCACGGACTGGTACCGAGGGAATGATTTCCTAGAGCAAGTCGTCCACTCGTCGCATGCCCACCAAACATTTCCTGATTGTTGACTTTATTTATTTTCCAGGAAGTGGGATTTCTTCGATGCCCCGGACCCAACACACGGCCTCGTGAATTATCAGAACGTAGGAAATGCGACTCAAAAGAAATTGGCCCTTGTTCAGGGCGATAACGTGATATTGGCGGTCGATAATACGACGACGTTGCAACCAGGGCAAAAACGCGATTCGTGAGTGTTTTTCTTAGGCTTCTCGGGCAGCCGTTGACCAGATCCCCCAGCGTCCGAATCAGCTCTAAGGCCAAATACAATGCGGGCACCCTGTTCATTGCCGATTTTGCATCGATGCCCGCGGCATGCGGTGTCTGGCCGGCCTGGTATGTTACCCCTGCACGTAAAAGTGAAGCTGCTAAATCATTTCAGGTGGACCGTCGGTCCTTCGTGGCCCACCCATGGGGAAGTGGATTTGTTGGAGGGAGTCCACAAGTTCGGCACGAACAAGATGACGCTTCACACCTCCGCGGGCTGTGTCATCGACCGCCGGGACCAGATGACGGGGAAAGTCGACGGGACGAACTGCGAGAGCAGCAACGCCGACAATCAAGGGTGCGGCGTCCTGGACAACAGCACGACCTCGTATGGGGACGGTTTCAACAAAGCGGGCGGGGGCGTCTACGCGCACATGTGGACGAACGACGCCATCCACATCTGGCACTTTGCGCGCGCGGACATCCCGGTGGATATCACCGCGAACACGCCGGACCCGACGACGTGGCCTGTTCCCGTTGGGTCATTCGGTGCGGGCCCCGACTGCGACTTTTCACAGCACTTCCAGGATCATGTCTTGACGATCGACACAACGTGAGTGCATTAGAATTTGTTTGGATTCCTTATTGCGAGATTAAATGCGTACACACAGAATATGTGGAGATTGGGCGGGGAACAATAAAAGCATGCATGCTGCGGGCTGCCCAGGCACTTGCGAGGCGCTCCTTGCCGAGCCTTCGAACTTCAATTGTGAGTTTCAGTCGGATGCCTAGTTGTATTTGACATTTCATTTTATTTTCAGTGGCAAGGTGGAATATAAGCTCTATCTCCGTTTACCAGTGAAGTGTTTGCCTGTACTTCGTACTTGAAACAAGTATCTTTCCGGCGATATTGAATTCTGAATTCGATGTCGCATCAAATGCTATGAAATGCGGCCCACCGGTCCGTATTCCGTAATTTGAATACAACCACAGCTCCTGTTTAAGACGTTTGCGCCCCTTTCGTCCAGAAATGCCCTCAGCCAGCGTGTTCCTCAAGGACGTGGGATGCGGCGTTGCTCCTATCGTGCCGACAGGTCTATCTCGCCGATCATACACCAGTGCAAGCAACACTTTCCATATCCCGGTCACCCATTTCGAACCGGTTGTCCGGTGCTCGTTGGCGCGTTACTACCTTCCAGATATCCGCAGTGTCTATATATACCACGACATCGACCAGGAAGAGGTCAGTATGATACTACGCGTCAGTACCCCACAGGTGTGGGCCTCCTCCGTAAATCGCGCTGCTAGGGCAGATGCACCTCACCAGCCTGGTTTTCCACTTCGCCCAGAAGGTTCCGGAAAGCACGTAGGTGTGATTTCACCTGAGGGTCGCGGCAGGTCGCGGCCTGTCGAAATGGCCGAAATGATTAGTGTACAACAGGGACTACAACAGGAATTACCACTACAACTACAAACATATAAGGATAGCCTCAGTGAACATAGTCGTGCGGGTATCAATATTCCGCAATCTGAAGCACCTTGCCTGAAAAAGACGATTGGGTTCAACAATTCGATTCAGAGGCTGGAAAGCAGAAAAAAAAAAGTGAACTCACCGACGTTCGAATACGGCGTGACCTTGCGCTGCCCCAGAAGCCGCATGTCGTCCGTGTCAAAGAACGAGTAGCCAGCTTCGCAGGTACGGTTAGCGTCGTAGAACAATAAACGAAAGTAATACTTACGCAGTTCGATCTCCTCCTCGACGGTCGCATCAGCCGCCGAGCCGTTAATCGGCCGCCCGGTCTTGGAGTCGCGCAGGATCCCGGCGTGGTCCACAAACGGCGCCGGGCGCTCGTTCGCGTCCTTGTGCAGCTGGATGAGTATCCGCTGGACGTCGTGCAGGTAGCCCTGCAGTGTGTCGAGGAACCGCCGCGTCTGCAGGTGCTTCGACGACGCGCACCTAGATTGATTAATTGGGGAACACCTCAGCACCTCATTAGAAATGGATCTAATGCGAATGACGTACACCGACAGGCCGTCTTCTTTGATGATATACCCGATGCCATACCCATCCGCTGCGACGGGCCCGAAGCCGAAGAGCCGCAGGGCAGGGTTCCCACAGTTCGACGTCGAGAGAATGGAAGTGCTGATGAGCGTCCATCCCGGGTCGGTGAATATGGCGGGCATCTTGTACGGGCTCTCTGGCCACGGTGCCGGGTCGTCTGGGTTCGGGTTGAGGTTACCGCCCAGCTGGCGCTGGAGGAGACAGTACAGCGCGTATAGATGTCTGAGAAGGGATTAAATAATTGTCACAAGACTGCTGGCGAATTGAACCTGTCCTGCCCGAGGCCCTTGCTGCACTCTTTCGTCAATGCGACATGACGTTCACAGGCCTTGCGGAGGGATGCGATCTTGTCCGCAGACGATGCATCAGAGTAGAATGTCTATTAAAATACTTACGGCCCTGTCGGTTAAAAAAATAGTATCAGTTGCATACCTTGGTAAATTGAACACTCTCTGGTTGAATCGACCGTATAGCCTCCGTCCGCCCATGCAAAAACGCCTTGGTCATCGCAGGTTCATACACACACTCTATCCGCCCTTTACAAACAATCAACGATCCATCCCCTCTGATAACCAACGAAACGGTCCTACCATAGAGCCCAAAGTACGCCGCCTGGAACGCCATCTGCACAAACGCGTCCGGGCTGAATCCGTGGCTCGTGATGAAGTTCTTCCCGTAGCCCTTGAACTCGAGTGCCTGGCAGTCGTTCTGGCAGATGAGGTCGCTCAGGCGCGTCTCCGCGAAGCGGATGCCCACGCGCAGCTCGGGGGACAGCTTCCACTCTAACTTCTTCGGCGTCGTGTCGATCAGCGCTGGCGACGGGGACCCCGCGCCGTTCTTTCCCCCGCGCACCTTGTAGGCGCGCGCATGCGGGGATAACGAGGCGTGGAAGAGCGTCGGCGCGGAGGGGTTGATCGAGCGCGCGAGCAGCATCAGGCCTTCGGTGAATATATCCGCCGCGAACCTGTAGTCTTTAGAAACACGCGAATGAGTTGAAAATGAGATACACCTCAACACCGTATGCCCATCGACGCCCGTATGTTCAAAATTAATCCCCGCCGCGCCGTCCGCGCACACAATAATCTGCAGCTTGTCATACCAGCGGTTCGTGCACGTCCCAATCTGCACGCCGCCGTCGAGCCCGTAGGTCCCGCACAGAAAGTTGCTGCACAGCTCCGCGAGGTCGCGCGGCGCCGCGTCGTCGAGGCACACGATGAACAGCGCGTTGTCGACGATCTCGAGGCAGGACGCGTTGTTCCGGTCCGTGGACAGCGTCGCGCGCAGCCGGGACCACTCCTTCCGGTTCTCCGTCGACAACACGCCGATCGCGCTGCGTGCGACCTGCATGCATGCGTTGGTTGCGCAGCAATACAAATGCGAGGATGAAGGGCTAACCTCGGATGGATGCGTCTTATCGGCATCCGTAACTATTGCCTGCAGATTGCGAATTACCTCGCGTTCTGTGAGCACCGGGCGGTTCTCGTCGTCGAGCACGTCGAACCAATCTGATTTCGTCAGATGATTTAAACAGACTCGCGGGAGAAGTGAAACGCGTACAAAATTGGCCGCGCCGCAGGACGACGACGTGTCGGGATTCGGGGCTGACGCGCATCTTGCATCCTCTCTGGATATACTCGTTTAGGCTCGTGTTCAGTGATGGCCTGTCCAGCTGACCTCCGTGGGGATTCGGGCTGTGCCGAAGAGCCTGCTGTACTGGTCCATATCGAGCGGGACACCCCGGATGCTGTCCGGCTCGAGGATCTGGGCTCTGAGATCGTGGATGAAGCCAAGAGAGGAGATGATAAGCGTTGCTGCTCTTGGCAGCTGCGCGCCTCGGTCCGGCGTAGGGTCATCCCTGAACGAATTAAGATATTCGAACATGAGGAAACAATAAACCTACTCGAGAACGAAGAATGGGTTCAAGGCCAGGACGACAGGGTCTGTGTGAGAGAGGTACGATTCGTACCTAGATAAAAGGTCGTTAGCCTACGGAATTATTACGTACCTTCCGAGCGATGGAATTGAACCACTCGAGCTTGAAATGAGATAAAATCCTCACCAAAATTCCTCGATATAACTGCACAGAAAAATCGTCAGTCGAGCCCCTAACCGAAGATCCGGGGAAGCCCGCACCTATCCCTGGTCTCTGCCCACTGGATGAGCACCTCTTGGATCTTGGGCCCGTCCTTCTCCAGAAACTCCTTGACCGCCGCTGTCGTCAGCTCGTGCTCGTGCTCATTCTGCAGCGCCTTGAGTGCGCCCAGATATCGGCGGCATGTGTCCTCCAGCGGCGGGATCGGCAGCTTGGGCAACTTATCCTGCGCGGCGAAGGTGCGCTTCCCCACCGCTGCCTTTGCGGGATCGAACTTGGACATGGTGGTAGGAGATTAGCAGAGCTCCAAGACGCTTAAAACGGTTAGACCGTTAAATCAAAATGAATCGGTGATCATGTCAAATTGCGAGCAAAAGGGGATGCGGGGTACCGCCCCGCACCCCGCGCTACCGGAGCCTGCCGGAGCACAGCGGAGTCAAAGCGGTATTTAACAACGGGTATCGAGTTGAAATACATGGGAGCCCATGTAATGTCGGAAGATGGATATATAGTCTATTCTTGTATGTAGCTATAAACAGGCCGGCTCCAGAAGCTCAGCGCTAGCGTTCAGCCCTGGATCATCTGGATGGTGACCGCATTGCAGGACGAGAACTCATAGTGAGGGTGGTTCGTGACCGGTGAGAACACCAGGTCGACGCGGTTGTTGGCATTCGCCGAGATGTTGGTGCACAACGCCCAGGAGTCGTCCTTACCGCCGAACGAGAGGAGAGGCGGAGCATTGGTGGCGGTCGACGATTCCTGAATAAAAAAGAGGTAGGCAATGGATCGCGGCATGGGAGGAAGACGCACGGCAGCGCAGTATGCCTGGTCCCCTGCGAACGGCGGGCTGGACGCCACGAACGCGGGCGATTCGCCGTCCGCGGGGCCGATGGAGGCCATCGATTGGACAGGATTAGAGAGGGATCGGGGGAAGACGACAGAGTTTTGGATGGAGAGGGTGGGCCAGTCTGTGCAGCACGTCGGGCAAGCCTACACAACCTTTATTGTAAGCAGCTCATGAGGACGACGCGCGACAGACGCACCGACAAGATGGTCCAAAAGGTGTTCGGGACAAGCTCGACTAACACCACCGTCAAGCCCACTTGCGGCGGGAAGCCCTGCGGAGGGTTGTTATATATTGCAAGCAGGGTGAAGTTCGCGATATCACCGGCGCACGCCTGGGGCGGCGGCGGCGCCCCATTGGGGCTGAAAGCATAAAGCGCGATGCGGTCAGCGTTCCCACAGTACTCCGTGTGGTCGGCCACGCAGACCTCCCGGCAATCGTCGTCCGAGACGTTTTCCGCAAAGGTATTGGTGCTGTTGCCACACCCTGCGGACGTACTGAGTAGAGCTCGAGGGGATTGCTATAACGCACTCACAGCACTCCTGCCCATCCTCCAGCCCCGCGAATAGGTAGGCGCCCGCCGCCTCGCATGACGCCGTGCACGTTTGAGCCGTCACGCCAACGGGGACGTTGATACGGGCCTGAAGCGTACGGTTGGCAACGTCGTCGCTGTCCGGCGATGAGGATTGACTCTGGCAGGAACGCGAAAACGTACGTGAGGCATCCCTGGTACGACCAATCTAGCTCTGGGTCAGCGACGAGCGTTGGGTCCGGGGCACCGCTGGCGAAGACGGTGAGGAACCCGGAAGCACCGCAAAACTCGGATGGGTTCCCGACGCATGGCTCGTTGCAGTCGGTGATCGGGGCCCCCACGCCAGGAATTTGGATAGTCGAGTCGCAGTCTGTGGGAAGTTAAAGCGAGCACCATGCGAGCGAGTAGACAATCATACAGCATTCACTGTACCAGATTCAGATCAGTACGTGTACAGCGACATGGAACATGAAGACTAACTCTCCAAATTCCACCCCGGCAAAGATGTAGTCGCCGGCGGCACAGAACGCGATGCACGCTTCGACGGTCATGTTGGGGCCGGCCGTCGCAGTGGCGGCCAAGGTGCGCGCGGTAGAGACATCTGTGTAGCAGCCCGCAAGGGACCAGTTGCCGGGAAGGTCGGTAGGGTTACTTTGGCGGGGGAGGACTCCAAGGTGGGACGGAGTGGCAGCTACGGTCTTTGGCACGGGATGAGTTATCACGACGCAGTGTACGACATAAGACGCGACTCACAAGAGGGAGAAGCGGCGCAAGCAGCATTTTTGAAAAAGAAAGGACAGACATGGCCAAGAAGCGAAAGTCTGAAGGAATCTGCCTCCAAGAACCAGGCTTTTGTACCGAGAGTGAATCAGTCCGAGGAAGCCATCGTCACTGCCAGCCGTGCTGGCGGTTCAGGGACACAGACTGGCAGCATCATCGTATCCCAGTCTTGACAGGATGATTGGTCCGGCTAAAAATTGCAGCACCCTGGGGTGGTCGGGATTTTTCTGTTTGACAGATTGCCCTCGGGAAGGTGAAGTAATTTGGTTATCAGTGCGTGCTTTATCGCTTTCGAAGGATATCGACGGCAGAGTAGCGGACGTAGGCCCACGGTGGTACCGTAAAATCATGAAGTCGACAGAGTCAGGAACAGAAATGTCAAGTCAAGAACGTACGGGGTCCCCGCAAAACGAAACCTCGGCGGTATTGTAAACGCTCAGCGTTCACCATGGGGATCCAGTGACGTGCAGTACCAGAATCATTGAACACTGAGCGAAAGCAAGTCGTGGGTCGGGGTTCGGAAGAAATCGGGAATAGACGTGACCGTTGTCGTCGGGTAACCCCGGGTCAAAGTTGAACTTGCTCTTGACTTGCATCACCCTAAGTACCCGCTGGAGACAAGAAAATTACCCGCGCGGAAGAAGTCCAGAAAGCCCGAGAACTGAATAGCTCCTGGCTTGTCTCAACTTACTTCCGCCTTCCGTCGAGAATGTCTTAAATATCCGCTCCCACTTAAATGCAGCGGCAGGAACGCCCCTTGTTCACAGACTCGACGAAATGCCCCCCGCTTACAACATTGACGAGCTCCCTTTCGGCGTCGAGGGACCCGACTCACCGACCAAGGAGCATCATGACCTGTTCGAGACTCGATCTGTGGTTTCCACCACCTCATCCACCCAGAGTTCGGTGCCGCCCCCGACCATGTTCCGAGGCAAACGCATCCTTCTCATTAGCGTTGCGATATTTATTTTCCTAGCGTCCCTCCTCGTCGGCCTGTTCGCTCAGATCTTCGTCACGCATGAATATCTCCGGCGCGGCCAGGAGATCATCACAGCAGCACCGCTGGGGCCAACGCTTGCCATCGTTCACGTACTTACGGTATTTTTGCTCTTGACCTTTCCGTTTGTCGTTGGTCTTCAGAGCTACCGCCTCGCCTGGGCGTGGCTCAAGGCCTCGGTCGACAACGGGCACAACCGGCCGACCCCATTCCAGTGAGTTTTTATCTTATCCAACGCGCTTACCCGGACTAATTAGCTCCATAGACTGGGCATCATCATGAAACTCTTGAGCGGTGCCAATTTCTCGGCGCTCTGGGAAGGGTCGAAATATATGTATGGTCTCGGTTCAACCAAGCGCTCCTCCTACCGACCCCCGCTGTTTCGGGGCGCCATGCTCGTCTTAGGGCTCGCACTATTGTTGGTCTACGGCTTCGTTGTCCTCGACATTGCCCTCAGCTTCGCATCGACGACGATCTCTTTCTCCCAGTTCAACGAATATGAGGGCACTTGGCCTCAAATGTCTCGCCAAATCAATACCTCCATGTGCGCCACCAGCAGCGGTGCAGTGGCTTCGGGCATCAACTTGTGCGGTCTCGAAGTGCCAGGGTACGTATATTCAACTTGAATTTGTTCTCCTCTCATCATTGGCTCAGTTCCACCCCGTTCGCTGCCTCGCTGCCCGAGGGATTGCGAACTCTCACCAACAACTCCGACACGAACGCTGTCGCCTTTGGCAACGACGGCACAGCTATCATCATCCCCGCGATCATCCCGGAGGACATATCATATTACGGTACCTCGTACGGCGTCTTGAGCGACTGCGAGAGCATCACCTCGGAGTGCATCGGCTCCGGGCCCTCGTACGGTTCCGGCAGCTCTCTCACTCTCAGCTGCCCCGCATCTGCATCTTTTAACGCCGAGCTCAACGCGTCCACCGGCGCCTATCCTTTCGGCGTCCTTGACGAGGATGGCGACCAGTATGCTACCCCATACCTTGTTAATTCCAAGTACGTTTCAGCCCTACGCGTCTCGGAGAAATTATCGACCGGATTTTCGACAGTCCTTTCAACTTTGGTGGTGTCGTCTTGTCGCAGGCATATACCTCTGATCCTGACACTTGTAAATCTTTTCTGATTAAACCAGCATCATCTAATAATCGTCTTAGTCGTGGGCGACACCGGATTCTTCACCCACAGCAACGTGGCGTACAATGTACTCTCGTGCTCTGTCACGGTCCGCAGCGTATCCTACGTGTACTTCAACGGCACCTTCACTATCGACCCTTCGAACACCATGACCGCCTCGGACCCCGGTATCACGCGGAGAATCGCCGCCATGACCACCGCGGCCTTCCTCTCCGAGCGCATCCCCGCCGCGGTGGATGGCGCCGGCCTTGAGGACGGGGATTACGCGTCGTCGTTCGGGCGCGAGCTCTCGCGCGAGCTAATCGCGTTCACAGCAAGCCTCTACTCGCCGGACGCGCCCGAGGAACTGCAGCGCGTCACCCCCATCCTCGGCTCGCGCCTTTCGCTGCCGGTGCTTGCCGTCATGGCTCTCATCACCAGCGTATACGGGTGCGCCGTCCCGCCCATTTCCCTCTATACATTCTGACACGCCCTTCAGCGCCTTCCTGCTCTTCCTGACCGCGTCAGCCGTCCTCGCGAGCAGCGCGTCGCCGTACACGCTCCTCGCGCGCAAGCGCCTCGCCGAGCCGCTCACCGCGGTGCACGCCGCGTACGCGCGCGCCGAGCCGCACCGCACATGGGAGCAGTCTAACCAGCGCCTCTTTAGCACCGAGACGGGCTCGGACCGCCTCAGCGTCGGGCCGACGACGTCGGCTACCGGTGGGCTTGCGTTCGGGGTTTCTAGAGCCGTGGGGGCGCCTTCTACCTGATTGTATTCTGTGTTTGTTCGTCTCGTGCCCCTCTATATTAAGATGTATATCTACACGATGTATTTTTACGCGTGCGTGTTGGTGAATGCCATTTCGATGTTCACTGTTTGCTGACGAGATTTCGGCCAGTAAGTTCAAGGGCGGTTGAACATTTCGGCTTACACTGCCGCTGATGCGTTGATGCACCAGCTCTTGCCCCTGGCGCGAGGCGTCCATTTTTTTTCCGTCGTAGAACGTAGGCACTGAGCGACGCCGGTTTTCCATTCTATACCTTGGTCTAAGTTCACCATAAAAATAACCAAGCTATGTACGATGTTGAAGATTATTCGAATAAAATAACCGCAATCCCGAGAGATTTGCTGCAGATATAATCAGTCCGGTGTATCCTTCGCTTGAAAGGGATTGACCTATTACCCTCCGACTGGGGCGGAGGTAGGGGGGTAAGCGCCTCCCTCAAACCAGTATCCGCGCCGCCCATGGCATTTGTTGCCAGATGCATCACGGGAGTGCGGTCGACATTGATGAAGCGCTTCGGCACATTCCATCGCCGATACATCACCGATTTATCCTGCTTTAGGTCCACGGGGAGGTCCTCGGGGAGTATGACCTCCGGTGTCTGGGGAAGGGGTTTCTCGGGTTCATCCTCCCCGTAGAGGCCATCCCGGTTCTTTTCGAGCCAGGCGCCGACCAGCCCTACAACCTCCTCGTCCGTAAGGCATTCGGTGAGCCAGCGCGAAGACAGCACTAAAAAATCGTTCGGCAGGATCTCGATGGTGTTGACGTCCGGCTGCGCGGAGATGTATGGCGGGGTTTTGATTTTGGGGTCGGGCGGGGCTCCGAGATAGTCCTTGTGGAGGCGGGATTGTACCTCGGGACTCCACTTTAATTTTCCGTCACCAAGAGCACGAGTGTAGGGCCGCCCAAACAGCTCGCCATTCTCGATGACGTCTTCTCCAGCGTGGAGGCCCTCTATGCGAGATTTCTCTGCGGGGTTCTCGGGAGTGTGATCTACAGTGAGGACGTGAACGTCGTACACCACTTTCCCATCTTCTGTTTCTCGGCGTCGACCTAGGATGCCGCGCATATTTCCCAAGCTCGCCACATGAAGTAGGCGGACGTCGGCCTCGTACAGAGCGGAAACCAGACAACTGGCAGACGTTGCCCGTATGCCATCAACAGCATTTGTCTTGGACTGAGAGCTGAAGACACGGCCGAGCGAGTGATTTAGGAAGAATTCGTCCGTGTATGTGATGGCCGCTTCAATTACGGCTCGAATGGCCCCGGCCGGTGGGTGGGGTTTATCGATGTGCTCGACAGGATGAGGGTCACTGTGGTCAAGCTGATACCACCGGAAGAGCGCCTGGACATGAAACCACAAGTTTTCTTGGACGGTATCAGCTATGTTAACGTGATTCACCAAATCGCCATCAAGGACGCTGATCAGCGATTGAATACCATTGGAAGCACTTCGGATGTGCGCGTCTATGGGCAAAGTCAGCAAAGATCGACGACAGTTCGTAAATGGTAGACTTGCCGAACCGTGCCAACGAGTATACGTTGATTATACCATCCTTTAGCTCCTTCCTATCTCGAGGGCCAAAAAAACGTATTCTCTGCCTCCAGAGAGACTGGTCGGTGGGGTCGGTGAACCTTAATCCTGCCAGTGGCGGTGGACCAGAAGCTGGGGGCGACTCCGAGTCGGTCGTAGTATCTTCCTTTTCCGAATCCCCGTGTATGCTATTCCAGGTGGTTAGGCAAATGGCCACAGAGACACCAAGTGCAATGCGGGTAGCTGTCCAGACACGGGTTGGAAGTGGGGAGCATTTTATTCTCCGGCTAGTGAAATGGAATGTGGGTCGAAGAATCATGCCACAGGATGTTCTATTCCCACACTTGATGGATTGAGCATGTAGTACTCATGTACTGGAACAGCGACTTGACAGCGACGAACCTGTTGAAATCTATCGCGTTCAAATGGCGTCTTCGGTGGCGGCGTTAAGCAGAATCGAGGTGTGGCAGTGCCGGAGTTTGGTTGTGCTGTCGCAGATGGATGTCAACAATGCTCGAAATAAAAATGTGTGGCCATTTGTTGGCGGTCAAGCGCCTCGACTGAGGAAGTTGCTTAGGGCAGCGCCCCGGAATATATCTACCTACCTACCCGAATATATGCAAAATATGTGCAGTGAGTTCAAGAACCGCCGAAATTGAACTTCCTAGTGCTGGCCAAAATACGATACGCCAAAATATATTTTGAATATATTCAAATACATACGAATACAATACGAGCCCAGGACCTCCACCAGAATACGAATATGAATACGATACAATATGGATATAATACGATACGGGCCAGGTCGTATTCAGATATATTTAAATACGGAGAAGTATCACTTTTGCTGCCTTCGGAACTCAGTCGGGGCGTGCTGGATCAATACTATTTTTGACCCCGTACTTGGCCACCTAAGCATTCATGCTTCGCTATCAGCCTTTGGCATCATACTACGCGCGCGGAACCGCGTCAGATGAAAGGCAGGCATCCTACGAAGAGTTTAAGCCCACTTCCACCCAAATACATGAAGATCTGCCTTCGCAGTGAATTCTTTTTGGAAGGCAGTACAACAAGCCCAAATAACAGGCTAGTTGGCCACCTCCCCAAGCCAAGCTTTGAAGCTTGAACTCGGCGACCGGAGCCATCGGGAATCGTAACTAGGGTATATATCCACAATTAGAACTTATCTCAGTCTACATGCGACCCATATTCGGGGTGTACACAAGTGCTCTTCGGATGGGGGAAAAGCCCGAACTGAGGGTGCTGGAGCAATGGCGTGTCTAGCGAAGGATGGAACGATGCTGCAGCTCAAATTGGGCTTCAAACAGTGTGAAAGAAGGCTATACAACATATTTGCATTGATAACTTCATACCCAAGTGCTCCCAGCTCCCCAAAAAAATCCCTCTGTTGGCAGGATCAAAATTGTGTGGTTTGCGGCAAAGCATTGCACTGAGAGGGGAGCTGAGCAGCTAAAATTTCGAAGTGCATCCTAAGTTGAAGTATTGGATTCCAAAAGACCTCATGCCAAGTTCCAGATCAGTAGCCCCACAGTTTCATCTTATACGACGTCTGCCAGTATGAGTCCCTCAAAAAAAGGAGTGGTACCTTCACCCGAGGATAGCAAAAGATTTTCTGGCCTAAACACGGTAAAAATAGTGGAAAATGATCCGCCCAGATCAGGGGAACAGAACAAGTCCACAAACTCCTGGAATGGCGAAGAATTGGTCGAAAGGGAGCTGAGCCCAGACCTCTGAGCCGCGTCGGCAATAAGAAAATGATGTTCACACGTTTCGGAGCCTGATCCGACATGTCGTAACTTTCCATCAACTCATCACTTGGACTCCAAATTCGGTTCAGGCCTTCGTTATGGGTCCTACTCTCATCCCTCATAATGCCAGTTTATGAACATTGTGTCTCCGGATGCTAGCCACCAAATGGCCAACTAGGGGGGGTGGCCAAGTACGGGGTCCACAATAGTAAATCTGGCCGGCTGATCTGCCGTAGGCCCTTCCTCCGTCCTCGGCTGCATGCCAACCGAATGGCGCGATCAATGTCCTTTGATCCGGGTAGTGGAAACTTCTTGGTTATTCGACAGTGTCTTTTCCCCGCCCCTCTGGGCCCCATATATCCATTTCATACAGTGGAGGAGTGGCATACAAGTGCCTTTCAACTCCCAGACTACATTCTGATCCAATCTGATTCCTCTTTGATCCAGGCTGGCTCGAAACATATTCGAATGTATTCAAAACATATTCAGAATATATTCATATTCACCCCAAAAATATGAATACGATACGGCTCATGATAGGTGAATACGATACGTGATTTGGCGTATTGTATTTGTATTTGGCCAGCACTAGAACTTCCAGCCCGGAAGCTTAACGGTATGAGGACCCCCGATAATCCCTTTGCAGGCTAAAAATTTTGGGATTTTGGGCCTGAAACCTAGGTCCGGAACGGACAAAAATGAGCCTCGAGGGCCACCAAGCCCAGGTCAGGGTGCGGACAAAAATCACGAAGTTCAGTGGACTTGGTGGGCCAAACCCGGTCCAACAACCTATTCTGGACCCAGATACTTATGAAAATGCTGCCTTCATGTGAGAAAAGTCCAAAAACACGCTAAAATCAAGCCGCGGAGGAAAATCGTGATTTTCTAAGCGCTGGAAGCTGAAAATTACCCGATTTGGACGGAATTCCCACGGTAGGCTAAGCACGGCGCGGACAAAAATGCCCAGATCGCACCGAAATCGGTGCGGACAAAAATGGGTGGATCCAGGAATTTTTTGACCTAGCCTCCAAAGGGATTATCAGGGGTCCTACGGTATGGCAGTCCATGTGCCCATTTAATAATCCTGCATAAATACACGTGTTTCCGTGTAATTTCGACCCATTTGGTTGCAACGTGAGATATTATCAACCTAACGGAACTTTTGGCACCTTCCTGAAGAAATAACACATCATTGTCAGATTTTATCATATAGGAAACTATCAATATGACACTCTGTGGTAAAGTTTGAGTGACCTGAGAACATTTTTCCACTCAAAATATATCTTCACATCCCTGGATATATATATATATTTGGTCCTGGATTTTTTTTGGGGTCCCTGTAAATACTTGTCTCCTGTAAACACTTTTCTCCTGGAAATATTTTAAATCCCTGGAAGCATTCTTCATCTCTGTACAAACATATTTTTCTTCCGGAAAACATCATTCTGTGGCTGTGCTAACCCTAAGCTGACCGCTAATGCGGGCAATTCAAACATTTCACCGCTGAGGATGCCATCCTCAGTGGATACAGTAGATGACAAGCACATTTGAGAGCAACCTTGGGAACTTGAAAAACGTCCACAATCCTCCATAAGCCAGCATCGGGGACAGAAGCCTGTCCAAGGAGCAGCTCTCTTATTATTCAGTCACGAAACAACATTCCTCAGGAAGACTGACTCATGAAGGGTACTGTCACTGCTCCTATCAATGGCAAACCCACCTGCAATCCACTCTTCCCCCCGCCCATTCTCCACCCTGATCCTGACCCACTTCGAAGAAACACCAGACAGAAGTCCAACCTCGAACAGCACGATGCCCTCGGACTCATTTGACCCTTCCTTTGGGATGGGGCTCGGGATGAGCTTCAGCACCACTGGGCTTAACATCATTGACTGCTGTACTGCCACATATGAATACCGACACCGCAAGCAATATAATATATGGTGCTGCAGCAACACTGGGGCGATTGACCCCTTGCAAGACTAAGAGGACAAGCTTTGCGGGGTATGCCGCCAGGACGAGGAGCAGGTACAGGTGCTCTCTGGGGGCTTCTTGAGCACGAGATGTGTTTTCAGGAAGAGTTTCCACATTTGCGAGAAGCCCAGTGGTAAGCCGCATGTCTGCAAGCAGGGGGGGCAAGTACCCGTCGCTGAGCCAACAGTCAAGGACAATACCTCGTGCAGCGGGTGAAGCCGCCACCTTGAGCTCAAGCGCCACACACCTGGTGGCACCACACCATCTCATGGTGCCCCACGCACATCCCACATGCCCTCAAGCATGGTCGAGAACACTGTTTACCAGAACGGTGCATTGTTATTTGCGAGCACACACACCTCGGACGGGATCATCAGGTCCGTTGCACTGCAGAGTGACAGTACCAGCCACAACCTGGTTGTGGTCATACACCCTGTCAATGTGTGTGTAGAACCAAGCTGGTGGTGGAGTATGTTATACATTCCGACTCTGGTTGCATTACCCCCACTTTCTGATCGTCCTTCATTTGAAATTTGGCCATCACCTTAGCACTGCACCCCTTCTAATCATATTCCTTCCGTTCTTGTAACTCTTGATAGCTAGCTTCAAGTTGAGTGTTGCAATGCCGCCGTGTCATCGACTCTGATTTGGTCTGAGATCACTCACTGACCCTGTTCCAAGGTTAAGGTTCACTGCCAACCAAATACTCGGGCATAGAGAGAAATGTTTCGGGAAGGCATCAAAACAAAAGTTTCCTAGAAAAAGTTTTGGGACTGGCAGAAAAAAGTTATGTGGCCTGAAAAGTTTCAGGGAGATGGAAAAAGTTTGATGGACAGGAAAAAAGTACAGGACCAAGAAAATAAGTTTTCGTCAGGAAGAAGTATGTTTTGGGAGCTCCTACAATATTTTATCTGGGGGGAAAAGTTTTCAGTTCAGCACAATAAATTCAACGGTAGGATCAGTTTGTGTTTAATAATGTCCAGAAGATTGGCAAATACCTATGGCGGTCCATGTGCACTTTTAATAATCCTGCATAAATACATGTGTTTCCTGGTAATTTTCTAGTCTCCCTAGTCAGACCATAATATCAAGATTTTTTTTATGAGAAGTTGAGGGAAAAAAAACCTGATATATGGTCTGATTCTACTCGCGCATCAAAAGCCGTAGGTCAGCGTTCCGGATTAGGCCAGGCCTAATTCGGAAGACTTGGCTTAATGCGGAAGACTCCACGTGACATTTTCCGTCACGTTTCCTAGTCCTACTATCAATCACCCACCTCTGCAAAATGGCGTACCTCTGCAAAAAAAGTTGGACGACTTTGCGATATAAATACAGCCTCAATCAATTCAAACTAAAATACGGGGGCAAACTTTTGATTCCTACAAATCTACCTGTATTTTTTGTGGACAATCTGGAGTGGAACTAAGTCCAGTAAAAATTGATACTTTCTTTTGCAAAGGTAGGTCATTTTGATCGCTGGGCTCGGCAACTTCACTACGGCCTCAATTCGACCCCAGAGCCCAAACAACTCCGGATTCAATATCTTTCGGTGGTAATGATAACGCCTGTTGATGCCGAGCCCCGTCAGACATGAATTACGGGTGTAGCATTGCCATCAGAACTGTTTTTGCAGAGGTGGGTGATCAATAGTACGTCACATCCCATCGCAAGAGGTGCTCGATCTCTGGATCAGCCAATAAGTCCCACGACCCCCCTCCCCCCCCAGAAAAGGAAATTTCATCAATCCATCACGTCCGAAAACAACTTTCTCTCCTCGACACGGGCTCAAACTGCGCGATTATTACTCCTAGGCACTTCATTTAGCTAGCCAAACCTGAGATAAATATATTTAACCTCCTGGCCACCAACGAGAGGCAGGTGAAGTGGTCTTCGGAGATCACCGGCTGTCAATCAGCTTTCGGATCATATTGAGCAATCCAGATCTTCAGCACCTCTTGTCCCGTCGCGGGTCTGCAGGCAGTGCACCTATCTCGGTAAAACACCCTCTAGCTGCTTACAGTTGGGCCGTCCCCAGTCCCCGCGCGCAAAATGCCGTCCATTTGGTAATAGTGGGGCTCAAAATTAGGGAGAGCTTTGAGTTGGCTTTGAGGAGGATTTTGCGGACCAAAGCAATGCCTGGTTCAGAGTAGAACTTGAAGCTAGAGCATATCTCTGATAGTAGAAGCAGTACCAGCACAATAACGAAGGGTGCGCCGCGCATGGTCGCGTGAATGTGTTTGGTGTACGATGAAAAATGGTCGTGTTTGGCAATCACGTGTCTCCGATAAGCACGGAACAGCGAGCTACGGCTTCCACATGACAAGTATTATAAACCTAGACTAGTAATTTTCAGTGTTTTGGGCAACAACGAAATATTACTGGATCCGCCTAGGAAAAGACTCTCAACCCTGGATATTTTTTGAGCTTGAGTCAAAACAAAAAAAGTTTTCGGTTCAAATAATGTTTTCGGGTTTGTTTCAATGTTTCGGAAGCAGAGATCACATGACCAGTCACGTCGCTCCAGATCACAAAGCAAGACCAAACAAAGGTGCTTTTGGCCCTTGTCTTTAGAGGACTGCTATCAGAAATTGGGTTCAGGGCTTCAATCCTATATCCATGAAGCTGTTATTGGGATAATCCTACCCCCATTTTGTCTCCTAATCAGCCCAATGCAGTGAAATTCGGTGAGATTACATGATTATCTGGTCAGATGAGGCTAAGCCAATCCCAGTATGAGCCCAAAACAAGGCCAGTACTATCTCTTCAGTGAAAGTCAGCGATTAGGCACCCATGAACTCCTCCAGGACTCTGGGGAATAGCAACAGAATTGAAACTGACTACCTTTCCTAAACGGGAATGACCTCCGAGCCATAACGAAACAAAAGTACCCGTGAAAAAGTTACGGGGGCTGAGGTAAAGGCCAGGACCATGTTCAGAAAAGAAAATGTATTTTCACCATGTAAAATATCCAGGAGATGTACACATTTGTGCAGGATTATTGAAAATAACCAGGAAACACATGTATTTATGCAGGATTATTAAAAGTGCACACGGACCGCCATAAATACCAGAAGAGTTGTCAAATCTTTAAATCTTCAAGAGAATGGAGAAAGGCTTCAAAATACCAGGATATGCGTGGATTTATGCAGGATTATTAAATGGGCACACGGACCGCCATATAACGGAAACTCCCAGCTGGATACAAAAAAACCCTAGAGGTCATCAACAACCAAAACTGAGTATCGAAATTGAAGACAAGGCAGCTCTCCTCATGCTCATCTCAAAGCACCGGTCTCGCATTGGAAAGTATTCCCGAGCCGCGAGCCTGAGTCTGAGACTTGATGAAATAAATATAGGATTCTCGTGGTAGAAAAGCGACCTACATGCAAGCTTGAAGTGTGAAGTGGTGTTGAGCAGAGATGCGTTGTGGCACCGCTGTTCCAAAAGAAAAAACCTAGTTCACAGGTCTGACTAGGGAGACTATCATATTCATATTTCGTGCCCTTCTCATTTCAAAATCCGACACCCTTTCGTTGACCAGATCCCTAGCGTGTCTAGACGAAGCCCTACCTCAACCTACGTCGCCATTTCTTCCCATTCCGATCCGTGAGGTTGATACCGTGTTCCAGAAGACCCTCCGCCCACCGCACCCAACTGCTCTTGCTTATTTTGCGCCTGCATGGATCGTAAGCGCGAACCACGAGATGCTCGTGATAAATACTCACTCGCTGGTCGGCCACGTACAGCAATTGAACTGAACCTCGCGCAACTTGGGAAAATCATCCGACTTCAAGGCGGCGAAAAATGCGTCCCATTTAGCTTCCTGCTTTTTGGGGCTTCAAAACAAATTGAGCCACTGCGCCGAGGATTTTCTTGTGCGGATACCCACCAGAACCAATACGTACTATCAACCTTGATTTTTTCCAGCGAATGAGCGACGGTGTTTTGAGACGAAAACTCAGGAGGATCGCCCTGGGAAAGCGTGAGCGATCATAGGAGGGCGGACGACCGGGAGTACATACAGATCCACCTTCGTAATTAAACGATAACAGGGTGAGATTCGGGCAGATTCTGATCATCTCTGCCGCCAGCGCCGCGTTATAGCATGAATACTCTAGTTCGGTCAGTTTGCCTCCATGTACACGCAAGAAATTGACCACAGCTGCTTCGTGTCGACTGTTGAGCAGCAGGCGCTGGAGGGATGGCAACCTGCAGACCAGTCAGAATCGCGCAGAAGATGAGGCTGAATGCGCACTTCATTTGGGATAGGGCCTCTATAAACGAGGGATGCGCACAAGAGATGCGCAAGTCGATCAGGTTTGATAGCGCGTCGGACGGTATGTCGTGGATGAGATCGAAGATGGTAAGACTTGTCCAATCGAAAAGGCGGAGTTGGTTCAAGTGGGCGAATATCGCTGGCGAGGCTTTGTCGCGTTTCAGGAGACAGGCGGAAAAATGCTGCAGTGTGGAGCCGGAACATTTGGCCGCCACTGCGAAGGCATCCCACGAGATGCCGCGTGGCATCCTCAGAAGGGATCTGTTATATGGAGGGTTATTGCCCAAGTTCACGAGACCAGTGGTCTGCGACAAAATATCGGCCGCCCAGTCATGGCCGGAGGAGATTGGGACAGGATCTGCTTCACTTTGCGAGTCCTCGGAGTATAGCCAGTCCATAACCCCGAGCTCGCCCCAAACGGTTCGAATATGCGGGCCGAGGGACGGATTCTTCTCTAGAACTGCGGCCAACTTTTCTGCGGCCGCTAAATTCCTCAGCGTCAGGTGCGCGTAGTAGTAGGGGAGTGCCAGGCGCTGCAACAAATCATGGGCATCCGATTGTCCTTGGTACGGAAAACACACGCACGTTGAATGTTTTCGACACCAACAACACAGGCAATCTCGGCGGTATCTTTTTCCGAACAAGATTATGTTCTAGCTCCGGGACTGACATCGCGAAATATAGGACACGCTTCCATACAACGTCCTTGACCGCCTG
Source organism: Mycena maculata (assembly GCA_029448575.1). Lineage (NCBI taxonomy): Eukaryota > Fungi > Basidiomycota > Agaricomycetes > Agaricales > Mycenaceae > Mycena > Mycena maculata. The sequence continues at coordinate 21,879 of JARJLG010000309.1, forward strand.
TGATTCCGCCTCCATGGGGATGAAGGAAGGGCTCAAGCACGGTGGCATATCAACCGAACCGACTTGTGCCAGAACCGGAACCGGAACCGTCCTCGCGACGTCCCTGGAGAGAACAAATGTCAGTCGGACAAGGGAAATAGGAATCACATTTGTCTCCTACTCTTCTCTCGTAAATCTCACGAGGGCCGCGAAAGTTGGATCGTCCAAGGGCAATTTTTCCAAGTAGTCCTCGGGAACCGGCCATTCAATTTGGATGACTTTCAAGGGGCATTTATCGAACGTGCGGAAAGCCCAGAAAGCACTGTCGGCATTGGGGACCACAATTGTGTGCAACCTTTTGGATTTCGCGAGGCAGTGATAGATAGTCGTACGGTACCGGTCCGTTGCGCCGGGACAATGAAAAGTGACCTGACGGGCGTCAGATTTTATTCAACAGACGAACAAGAAACGTACAAGACGGTCCCACTTGAGTATTGACTGTGCCAGTGCGTCCACCAATTTCGAGGCCATTTTGTTCTCCGACTTCTTGTAAGGGCGGGCTCGCACGATGAGGCGCGTTGGGTTTATGACAGGAAGGCCCTTGCAGAGCCCGACGGTACTGTCCGAAGCGAATATTTCCAGCGAGAGAAAGAGGTCGGAGATATTTAGCGAGCATCGGAGAATGGTATTCATGGGCGCCCCATATCCGCCCTCAACCCTGAGTTTCCGGATGAACTGACCGAGATCTTTGTTTTCGGACAGGGCCTGTCCCAGGGCCTTTGCCTGGGCCTTTGAGCGAAGGATGACGACGTTATAGAGGAGGGGCGTTGCGACGCGGAGCCAGGATTTGCACACCAACAGATACGCCGAGGTGGACTCTGAGTAGTCCGAAAAAGGGGATACGTGAGAGATGTCGGAGAAAGCTTCGTCGGAGACTTTCAATGCGGGCGAAAGAATCTCGGAGATGATTTCGTCTGGGAGGGAATTGTCTGACATTTCGAATCTCTATGAATGGGTGACTCGGTCATCGCATTGATCTGCACACAAAGGCATGATCACTCACGGTAGACGCGCCGTTCCGCAACCGTGGTGCCACTGTGCCACTGATGGAAGAAAAGAAGGAGACGCGTCGTGTCACGCGCTCGTGAGCGTTACGGACGTTGATCCGAGAAACGGAACCTGCCGGTTGAACCTGCGTGGATGTCACTGGATGAAAAGAGCAACCGTGAACGCCGTTATGTTGCTTTTCACCCGATTCCCAATTACTCACTCATTTTTGTGGTGCACAATTAGTCCTCCAGAAATTCTCAGACAGATCCAGAGCAGGTAGAAGTTGCGAAAAAAAAATCCAGCGAATTTCATCTTCAAGCGCCACTCTACAACACCGAGTTCCTTATGCCATGAGTGGGAGTGTAAGTCTGTACGGTTCACGGTGGGATACCTGTACAGCATCAACTAATTTCGTGCCGTTGGTTGCGGGATCGCTATCGCTCTCTATTGAGCCATGCAGGTATAATATCTACTCGAAAAACACAACCGCGATCCCAAGCGACTTGCTGCACAGATAATCAGCACGACGTATAATTCAATCGCAAGAAACTGACACATTCCCCTCCGACTCGAACGGAGCCAGTTGCAAAAGCGCCCTCCTTAAATCGGTATCTGCGCCGCCCGTAGCATTTCTTGCCAGGTGTGTCGCGGGATTGACGTCTTCATTGATGAAACGCTTCGGGACATTCCACCGCCGATACATCACCGACTTATCGTCTTTCAGGTCGACGGGGAGGTCCTCAGGGAGTGTGACCGCGAGGTCCGTGGGCAGGTCTTCCGGCGGATTCGAAGAATCGAGCTTTCGGTAGAGGTGATCCTGGTTCTTTTTGAGCCAGACGCCGACCAGACCCACGACCTCCTCGTCCGTAAGGCATTCGGTCAGCCAGTGCGAAGATAACACCAGAAAGTCGCCCGGCAGGATCGCGATTGTGTTGACGTCCGGCTGCGCGGAGATGTATGGCGGGGTTTTTATTTTGGGGTCTGGCGGGGCCCCGAGGTAGTCCCTGTGTAGGCGGGATTGTACACCGGGACTCCACTTCAGTTTTCCGTCGCCGAGAGCACGAGTGTAGGGCCTGCCAAACAGCTCAGTGCTCTCGGTGACGTCTTCCCCCGAGTGGAGGCCCTGTATGTGAGATTTCTCTGCAGGGTTATCGGGCGTGTGGTCAACAGAGAGGACGTGAACGTCGTAGACCGTTTTTCCGTCCTCTGTTTCTCGGGGTCGACCTAGGATGCCGCGCATATTCCCCAAGCTCGCCACATGAAGGAGGCGGACGTCGGCCTCATACAGTGCAGAGACCAAACAACTGGCAGACGTGGCTCGCATGGCATCGACAGCATTTTTCTTGGACGTAGAGCTGAAGACTCTTCCAAGCAACTGATTCAGGACGTACTCGTCCGAAGATTTAACGGCCCCTTCAATTATGTCGCAAACAGCCCCGGGCGGTGGGTGGGGTTTATCTATGTGCTCGACAGGATGAGGGGTATTGTGATCCAGCCGGTACCACAGGAACAACGATTCCAAATTGCGCCACAGATTTTCTTGGACGATATCAGCGATGTTCACGCGGCGCACCAAATCGCCGTCGAAAATGCTGATCAGTGTCCGAGAACCGCGAGACGCTATTCGGATGCGTGTCTCTGTGAGCAATGTTAATAAATATGGACGAAAATCCTCAAACGGTACATAGACTTGCCGAACCATGTATACCAGTACATGCGCACTAAACCTTCCGGAGTTGGTGAGCCTAAATACCGTGTTTGGTGCTCCCACATCTCCTTTTCGGCTATGAATGACAATGGACTAGAATCTGCGGGTGAGTTGGCAGTCGTAGTATCTTCCTTTTCCGAGTCTCCGTGTATGTTATTCCGGGTGGCTAAACAAATAGCTGCAGAAACGCCGAGTGCAATGCGGGTGGCCATCCAGACCCGGGGTATCACGAGCGTCGGAAGTATAGAGCATTTTATTCTCCGGCGAGTGAAATGGAATGCAGATCGAAGGACCATGCCAATATGAGCGGCCAGGAGAACCGCGGCAGGGTATACCAAAGGATGTACCACCAGGGTTTGTTGAAGACTGGATTGTGCGTGTGAGATTCTTGTACAGGAAAAGCGACACGACAACCTACCTGGCGATTCCGAAAATTGTGGCAGGAGTTACGTGTCGAGGCAGTGCTAGGTTTATGATTAGATCAAGATTAGATCAGCTGGGTATTATCTGCCGTAGCATCCGTTCAGGTGAACCTAAATTCATGGCAATAATACAGGAGATATATAAGCCGTTCAAAGGAGATCTGTTGGCTCAAACAATTTTATTGCACCATGTATTCCTCAAGATTGAAGAATGGCCGATGTTTTGATCGCTGGCACGGATTCCTCAGCAGTATGTAACATGGGTGGAACAAGGAAAGTATTCAACTATGGGTACGGCCGTCAAATCTAAGCCGGTTTGAACCAACCACTCAAAACTTTTTGAAGCTGGGACGTCATTATGATCCCCGACCATCAAACTCCCTATTCCCCCTGGATTAAAAACTATCCACTCTCGGGCGTCTTTTCTTCGATTAGTTTTGCGAGGTTATTATCAGCACTCTTTCAAAATTCGGGAGGATTGAGGCAAAATTCCATTGGAACTAGAATTGGACACCAAAATATCCTCAAGAAGATCTGCACTGAGGGATAATTCTAATCAGCAACCCCCCGTGCTGTTGTACGGGGGTTGCTGAATAACAATCTTCTATTCAGCAACACCCAGCTCGAAAAAGACCAAGGCCTTGTTCCAGGTCTTCACGGCTTTGAATCAATGAGGGTACTTGACGGAAACTTGGATAATTCTATTTAACAACCCCCCTTGTTAACAACAACATGGGTTGTTGAGGTTATTCGGGGGTTGCTGGGAAATATGTTTTATTTTTGGATGCCAACAAAAATTGATAAGATCAGGAAAATCTACGCTTTGACCGCGGTTCTCGCAATATTTGGAAATTTTGGAGTCCCAAGAAGAGTATACACGTGCGTCTACCAGCCCATATCTATCGGAGCACCTTCACACTGCTTCTCCAATTTTCCCTCAATTTTCCATCTTGATTTGGGAGTTTCTGAGGAGTTTGTCATGTACAAGCGGTAAAATGCCTCAAATTCCATCTCCCCTGGACATTAGAATGGCCAGTAAGATTTAGGGAGTCAGCTCATATGATCTCCAACGTGCAAGTATTTTTTTCAGCTCTTTTAGAGCATTATTTGTACCTGAGCAATTCCCCGAACCCTTCCCGCCCCTTCCCGCCACGCCCGCCATCAGCGATCATCAGATCTTGGCTTAGAAATCACCAAGGTTTTAAATAGAATATCTTTTCCAACAACCCCCAACAACCCGGGTTGTTCTCAACAAGGGGGGTTGTTAAATAGAATAATCCCGGAAACTTTCTGGCGCAGATTTAATTCGTTCCGAGAGGTACAGCTTTCAACCTTCTTAGTGTTATAATTTGTTTAACTTTTTTTCTGATTTTCTTCTTATTAGTCCTCTCGAAGACAGCATCCCGGACAGGTCGAGTCTATGGTCACCCTCATTCTTATCCATTTGCGTGAGCATGTGGAGCTGTTTGCTCTCAACATATCGTTCCAACAAATGGAATTGTCTGTATCTTACAATGCCGATGCTAGTTATGTCTTTGTGTCCGAATTTATCTAGAAAAGGTTCTTCATGGTCTCGAAGTATTCAGGTCTTTTCTACTACAATTGCGTGCCCTGCAAATGGAGTGGCATGGTTTGGCGTAGGTTAGACACAGTGATCATGATCAATTTTGGTCTGGTGCTCTCAATGACAGGAATGGATTTTCAACGGGTGGAGCCCGAAATGTATTTCCATCATCGAAACAGTGGTCCGGGTATGACCTTGGTACAACCTGCTCTCTTCAGTTGGGTCGGCACAAAATCACCGAACCGGCCGAGATCTTATCTAATTACATAAGGGAGGGGTTGCTGATTAGAATTATCCTGCACTGAAAACATTTTTCTTCATTGAACAACGTAGATACATAGTAAATATAGCTTCAAAATTGAAATGGGGCGCCTAGCCTCAGATATTTTTAAAGAATGGAAGGGGGAAAACGCTGTGCCATTGGTTAGACTCGATTGCAGACTACATTGACCGATGAACCCGATGGGTTGTCGTCTTTCTTCTCTTCGTCGCCATGTTGCCCATGGTTGAGGATTACCATCGAGGTCCTGTTCTGATGATGTGCGTCAGTTGTCTCGCTCCTCGTGGATCGGGTACGCAGAGCAGCGTCAAGAGTCGCCTCATCAAACTCAGATTTGGGGTCCCGTTTGTGAGGCGAGGCAAACTGGAGAGCCGAGTGTTTAATGCCATCCCCGGACATCGTGCCCTTCGTCCACGAGCGTCCAAGAACGACGCGTAGAATGATCAACTCAGGAGCTATGCACTGGGAATCGTGTAAACTTGAGAAAATGACTGAAATCCAACAGACATACCTCGACCTGCACCATTAATGGGACGAACAAATTTTGCGCTATATTCTGGTCGCCGAACAGCCCAAGAAGTATGGCAGATATGATGGTGAACGGGAGCGCGGATTCAACGACGATGGCCGCAATTCCGGCGTAGTTCTTGGCGTATTCAGGCCCCAGGACGTCGACCATGGTTCGACGGTGGTACAGGATACGTCCGGCGATGAGAACGGTGAGCCAAATCGGAAGGATCATGAGGACGATCCACACAGCAAGACTGAGTGGTGGCAGGGGAGCAGTCGGAAGGGCCAACTGAATGACCGTCATGACGGACAGAACTATCGCCAGTGAGGGCAGGATCTCAAGAATGAACCCGAAAACATACTGATGCATGCGATGAAAAAGAGTGCGGGGGGGACAACGATGTACCACGCGAAATTCCATAGAACACCGGCACGATACAGCTGTTGAGATATCAACCCCCGGAAAACGACAGGCGCAAAACTTACACACCAGCAATCCGTCCGACATAAAGGACGCGAGGATAGAGGCAACGTTCCCGAGGGTCATGAACGAAATGGACTGTTCCCCGATAAGGTAGTTGAACGGACCGCCCGGATATTCGCGGTCGTTCACCCACGCGTTCTCGTTGTAGGCGATGCTACAGGCAAGGTTGATTGTTCCCATTGAAAATATCAGGGTGTTGAAAATGAGCCAGAAGATCCGCATCCGTGACGCGGTCCTTCCTCTCATCAGCAGGGTGTAGTATGTCACTGTCGCAAAGACCACGATATGGACACCTGGAACATTTAGTGCCCGAGGGCTCTATGCGAGGCCAGGATACATACCATAACCCATGGCTGCGAGATGGGTAGAGACATAGTTGGACTGCTCGTACCAAAGACTCTCCGGATCTTCTTGCGTAGCGAAAGGAGAACCCATGTGGGAGGTTTCAGACACCACTGGTGGGGCCCTTCATATTTATGTGGACGCTACGAATGATCGGCCAACCCCTAAAAGAAGGCGGAGGTTAATGTAAACATCACGGGTGATAATCATGTCTGTGATTTCTCCGTTTCATGACTCCGGGAAACCAGGAAGAAATAAAAAGGGACCCGCATCTCAATGTCGCTTTGCATCTTAGCTTGGTGTCTTGTCGCCTTGGAAAGCTTTTGGTGAACAACCGGAAAACTTTGGAGCGCCCCCGGGCCCAGAATGGCCCCGGGTGGGAGAACTTGCCAGTAGGATACGGGGGGTCCAACCAGAGATATCAGCGCTCAACTGGTGAAACGTAATGGCGGCAACACGGCGTGGCAATATTTGGCCAAAAACGAACACGATTGTCAATAGTGGGCAGATTTGGAGCATTGCCATTGGCCACACCACAGATTTGCTGAGAGGCCTGAGACCTAATGGAACCAAGCGTTCCCAGCGGAGTCGCAGGCATTGTTCGGCATGACGGCTCGCTTGAAATCTTCGCCGCAATCAAGAAGACGCCCTGGATGATAGATCGGTTACCTTCAACCCTTTGGATAGAGGAGCACGGAGCGGCCGAGTCTAAATAAAGGACGAACCATGGTTATCCACGAGATCAGAATCTAGGGCACTTGAGATGATTATCAAGACACGATGGAGGGAAGGACACACGGCGAGTGTAAGTAAAGATGCTCAGTGCAACGTGTAGACACGATACTTTTCCCGTAGACAGATCGATTACCGGTCTACCTAGACGAAGTTTAGACGCCCCGTGGAGACTTGATCGAGACAATGGACTCCGGAAGAGCCGTGCGATCCTACCGAAATCCCAAAGGAGGAAACGCTCCAACGGAATCGAACTGTTGAACCTGGGTTGAACCGTGACCGGGATTGCTGCATAAAAAACGACTGATGCTATTTCTTGAGTTTCTTCGTTCCATCTACTACTTGTTAGACGGCATCCGCAGGGAAGCACACGGAACATCACCGAAGTCTTGATAATACCCGCCTTTGTAAGACCTTCGACTCCCAACTGCTTTCGGAGGGCCGATTGTATTGCGGATCTCACTCCCCCAGGATACTCGTTACCGTACACGGATCTCGTCTTCACAATGACTTCGGAATCGGCCGCTAGAGGCCTACTACGCGATGGATTGTGGATAAAGAAGACACCATCTGTGTACTCCCCAGCTCAAGTCAGCCAATGGCTCTCGAAAATCAAATATCCAGGCAACATAACCTCGTTCGAACCGTCGTCAGATAACCTGTGTCTCTTGGCGCGGTTGAGCCTCACGACGTTCCCGTTCGAGAATACACCCATGCACTAGTGAGTCGGGATTGGGGATGTGTGTCAATGCAATGAGCTCTCCAACAGTACTGCAGCACATTCAATGGACATCACCTACGAAGGCTTGTACAAGCGTATGGTTGAATGTTCCGGGGGGACAGGATCGTATTGTTTTGGCCTCAACGGCCTTTTCTTCCAGATGTTGAAGGGACTAGGATTCAGGTACCCTTGGAGTCTTTCCCGTGAATTGTATCTGATACAGTGGCTCAGAGTGTACGCTGGGTCCGGAAGAATCAACGAACAGCCGCCGGGCGTCCCTGAGATTTTCCATGCATTTGTCCACATGATTCTCTTTGTGCAGCCTATGGAAGGGAGCAACACAACCTACTTGGTTGATGTCGGTGCTGGACCCGCGCGCCCGATGCTCCTTGCAGACGGAGAAGTGGTCGTGGGTTCGTCTCCTACAGAACACCACACGTTGATCCGCACGTCACGCACGGATTCCAGTCTGGGTGAGTCGCACAGATCGATCCGATGCCAAGGCTCATATAACCGCGATAGCGTCCTCCCTCAACTTTCAAGGGCCGGAGATGTTTGAGTGGCGGCTCAAGTCTGTGCACACCAGGAAGGACCCGACACAGCCGGAGACGTCCCGCGTCCTTTACTCCTTCATCGAAGACGAATTCTTCGATGCCGACTACAAGGCCTTCAACTATAGCGTCCTAGGCTTGACAGCGGGGCTTTTCTGGGAGAATGTCGTGTGCATGAAGTTCTTCTGGATGAGCGACGAGGAGGTGCTCTCGGTTGATGATACCGTCGACTCAGCAACACTCACGCCTCTGACGCGATATATGGGGCGGCTTGCGATGGCGGGAAACGCGGTGCGTCGCCACATTGGCACGCAGACGGCAGTTTTGCGAGAGATGAAAACGGAGGTGGAGCGTGCGGATGCATTGAAGGAGTTTTTCGGGATCAACATTCCGCACGAGGATCTCAAGTACATACGCGGTCGCGGGGCCGAGTTGGAAAGTTCGAGCGAGTAAGAAATGCGACGTGGATAATCATGTGTTCGAGTCCGGGATGGATTCAGCTGAATTCGGGATCCTGAAAGTGTAGTATTCAATTGAAAAATGTTTCTTTGGGTGAATCGGTCACGATTAAACTCGAGCATATGCGACTTCAAGCGCGCCATCCAGATCCGCGATAATATCTTCAACACCCTCGATTCCAACGGAGAGCTGGGGGATCAGAAATATGCAGACGTCAGGAATCAAAACGGATCTCACCCAGATCAGGTCAGTCGAAACCCCACCGGAAGCCTTATCCTCGTCCGTAAACTTGCCCTGGGTAGTCGTGAACGGCGCAATAACGAGCGTCTTGGCATCGCCTGCAGGGTAATATTAAGACAGATGCCACAGGTTACCTACGAACCAATATTCACGCAGATTCTCAATGACTTTCACGATAATTAGAGAGTATACGGGGTGGTCGTTGGTTGTTCGAGTCTTCGAGAGCGTCGGTCACCTGGTGGTTTGGGTGGTCCGTAGTTGGAGCAATTGTCCACTGAATTGTTACACGGAGTTAAATGGGGATGTATTCAGTGCGAGGATCGAGAAGTCTCGAATTATCACCCGATGCCAGCAAACGAGACGAAAGACGAAGAGAACACGTCGGCACTGGAATATGACACTCACCTCTAGGCTTTTGCCGCTTTTGCGCCGCGGGCGTCGACGTGGCAGCGAGCGATGGTGGGGGTAAGAGGTGAAGATTGACCGCAGCACCGAGATGGTTACATTGATTTGAACTTGAATGTACCGTCTTTTGATGAGAATTTACCCTCCTCCTCATCTCCACGTAGGCCCAGTTTTGTATTTCCCCCTGCAAGATGAAGGTTGTTGTGGTACAAAGCAACAGAGGGAACGTCTGTCACCTGGTCGGGTTGTTGCGGATCACTGCTTGATCTTTGGCGTGATCCTTCTTCTCCCCTTCACGCTGTGGAAGGAGGTTACGACTGTGCAGTCCGTCTAGAGAGACTACCTTCACGCCCATATTTCGGCGTTCCTCGCCCATCACAAGGTTTCTCCGGCCAAATAATTTCTATCCCATTAGCTCCACAACGATTCAAGTGGAAGCCAAAGCCCGTTCCTGCAGCCCGTGTCTTTCTCAGGAACTGCCTCCCGCAATTTTCGTGTGGAACCATTCGAGCTGGAGCCTGGCGAACTAGAACTGCAATTCCTACTCGTTCGAGACGTCAAATTATCTCATCTGGATCTTCCGTTGACCGCCCTGAACTACTGTGGATTTTTGGTGCTGCTTGACATCCAGTTCCGTTCTGGTGGCGGTTTGATTGGGCTCAGGATCCTGCAGCCATCCATTTGGACGGGTATCGGATCACTGAGCTTCAGGTGCCCTCTGTGTTTTCTTCTTGCACTGAATTCAGTCAATACTGCTCTCCCCCTCGAAATCTGCTGACTTTGTCTTAGTTTCCCAACAAGACTCTGCTCTCGGACCACCTAAATTCGTAGACTCGTTACCAGTCTGCGCTACGGCATTTGAGGTACTGCAAGCAGTTTTCCGCAGGCAGACTGGTACATCTCGGATTGATCGATTGGCCTGCGCGCGGAGTTTAAACTTTTTCCTTCTCTCGTGTTCTGGGCTGGATATGAAGGCAGAGTGAAAACTCCAAAGAAAAGCATAAATATATAGCCATATATCTTGAAATCTGTCTCTTCAGATTTTTTTTTATGGTCTACCGGGATGGTGCATGAAACATCCCAGTTTACTTGGGAAGTGATGGCATTTGGAATGCGTCTGATGGCCGTGATCGGCGCCACTCAAAATTTCAAACTCCTCGCTCAGGACAGTTGTTTGTCCCGAGTTGTACCAGTCTGCCTGCGGCAAAGTGCTTGCACTTAGAGATGCCGCGACAGACAGGTTACGAGTCTACTAAATTCGAGCACCTGTCCGAGTCGTCCGTTTCTCAAATTGTTCCCGCCCCGAACGATTGTATTTTCTTTGGAATAATTCGGACCCCAAGTTGGGATCCCAAAGGACCTAGCCAGCGTCAAATTCGGGACCGTTGTGATTTTCGTCTCGTCATTTCTCTATCTGTTCAACGTGATGCATCAGACAAATCACGGGGATCCACCAACTGCACCAGACCCAGACTCAGACTCAGCAATGAGTTGCGCCAGAGTCGAGCCTAGCCGAGCGCAGGTGCTCAGTTGTGCCAGAGTCGGTTAGCGCGGATCAGACTCGGATCTGCGCTGATAGCTGATCTATTGATCCCCGGATTGCTTGTGCACGCCCGGCCTACTGGGGGAGAGGCTTAATTTCATAGAGAAAGCGCCAATGAGTCTTTAGCATGCCGACCTGAGATGCCCCGGCTTGGGAGACCCCCCGAGCGCAGCGAGGGAGGGGAGGGGCATCGAATGGTCGGTACTCTTGGCGCACACTCCGAAATGCCGAGTACATTATTATTTTGTGAATTTTACTTTTGCAGCGCATTTCCTAGTAATTGACTTGTATACTATCACTGACAGTACACCATCATGCCAACAGTTGCCGTGGATTGATTGCCGGGCATCACTAGCGCCAGACTAGATCGACTCTGGCGCAACTCAATCACTTTAGCCGACGAGTCTGAGTCCGGGTCTGGCGTTGTTAACACATCCCCACAAATCACCGAGTAACCCCGGCTTTGGATACGAAAGATGGAGATACATCTGCATAGCGTGTTCGTTACAATACATTTCGTATCGATCGCAGATGTTCGACCACCACTTTGCCATTCTTCGTTAGTTCTATCTGGATTTGTAACCAGATATTTCATATATGACACGATAGTCTAAGACTATTTGTGTCTTCTACAGGCCAAGTCAAGAATCCACGATTTCGAAAATGACGCATGATCCTTGCATGACCCATCCTCCCCTCCCAGGCGACCGCATTGATATTCTTCGTCATCGGGCAGCAGAACAGCCCGGATACCACTTGTTCAATATGCCTCCAGGGCTGCTGGAGTGTATTTACGAGTGCGCGCTGGGCGGGCGCGTAATCCACTTGTGGGTGGGGACACCCAAACACCACAGCAGACACCTCATTGTCCGTGCGATGTGCTACGAGACCGTTGACGATCCGGAATGACAGCGGCCCCAACAAACTGATTGCCCCCGCAGACGGCCTCTGCCTCGCCCTCCTTCAATCGTGTCGAGAGATGTATATCGAGGCCCTACCATTTCTACACTAGCGGAACACCTTTCGCATTTCGGTCAAGGACTTCGAGATGATCGTGCTCTCAGGGCTGGGGCGCCACTGCCTGCCGGACATCGTCTGTCCGTACCACGACTATGGCACCGGATTCATTTTGTCGCAGTGGGCCTGGGTGTTAGACCTGCTCCAGCAGATGCACTTCACCAGCCTTGTGTTCAACTTCGTCCTGCCAGATTCCTTCGTGGAGGGCAACACGTGGATCAGGGGAGTGCTCCGGGTGAGGCACCTGCACCTTTTTGCGGTGTTTCGCGACAGGACTCGCAGAAGAAAAATCCTGGGAAAAAAGATCAAGTCGAATGTACACGAAAATCGATGTCACGACTGCGGCAGTTGATGATCGGGCCCGAGGCTGACGAGAAATGGGCAGCGTTCCGCGTTGAAGAATTGCAAAGAGAAGGGAAGCGGCTATATTTTCTGCTTGAAATTGAGAAATTATTCGGTAGCGAAATATATACTACTGTGTGGAACTGCGACAAAAATATTATTCACAAGCCTCCAGCATCTGAGCGCTGATTATTGGGCTCGAGGTAGATGATAAATAAATATTGTTGGATTCAAGTTGGATTTCTCTCGAAGAATTCAAGGAGATGAGAATTGCATTTCGTACATGCTTGAAAAACAGTTCAAATCCTCATAATCCCCACTCTTTCATGTGCCTAGGACATGCCCACATCTTTTTCCAGGTGCCCGTTTTGAGACGTGACGCGACGGGACGGATCACGTGATCGTGCTCTTGCCAAGCACGACCAATCTCTTCCTCTTGCTGCCACCGACTACTTCACCCGACGAGAGTTGAAGAACGAGCGGACGAGCTCCGCATGCGGCCAACCCAAATCCTCCTCAAAGGGCGCTCTGCCTGGAAGGGTGTGCACACACAAGTGCCTCTTCGCCACTCAGCGCATCTAACCTGACCCCCGGTACAGGCCCGTACTTCGTCGCCTTCCCCGAGCTGCGCGAGGCGCTCGAGCACCGCGTGCCGATAAAAACGCAGGCGCGCGCGTGCACCATCCTCCCCACCTTCGTCGGGTGCGTTTCCCTCTTCCTCCATGCGCGGTTAGAGAAATAACCGAAAGGTGTAGGATTCGGTTCCTCGTTCACAACGGGAAGGACTACATCCCCGTGATGGTGTCGCAAGACATGGTCGGACACAAGCTCGGCGAGTTTGCGCCGACGAAGAAGCGTTTTGTGTTCAAGTGAGTGCGCGGTTGCTTGGTGAAATAACAGCATTTACGGACTGGCTGTAGGAGCAAAAAATAATGGGATGCGCACGTGCGTGCGTGGTCGATGTAGACCTCCCTTACTCGCACTGGCATCGCAGCCGAGCGCTCAGCGCGGCGCCCTCCGCCCCGGGAAGCGCAGAAAACTACTGTATATTCCTATCAAATGAATGTCGGGTATGGTGTACTGTGCGTGGTATAGATGCTGCGGCGAAATAAAACAACGTTTAGCGGAATCACACCGCATCGAGCGCGAGCACGGGGATCCAGACGCGGCCGTAGTAGTTCAGCGCGACGAGGCGGATGTCGCCAAAGTGCACGTTGCGCGCGGCCCAGGCGCTGTTCTCGCCGAGCGGCGCCGGCGCGCGCGCCGCGTCGCGCAGGAACAGCGCTACGGTCCCGGCGATCTCCTGCGCCAGCGTCGTGCGCGTGAGGCCCGCGACGGCGAGCCTGTTGGACGCGAGAGCGTATCCCGGCCACTGCGTACCCGTCAGCCAAGTCCACGCCGGCAGGAGCGCAACGCAACGCACCTCGAGCGCCCAGAGCGTGCGCGACCACCCGTGGTCCGCCATGACCGTGTCGTGCGCGCCGTCGAGCACGATGCGGCCCCGTAGGATCTCCTTGAGGTACGGCGCGGGGTGCCTGTGCACCGCGAACGCGATGCTCAGCGACGGCCGCCCGCAGAACTCAGGCCGCCGCGGGACGTACTCGATGCATTCGCCCTCCTCGGGGCGGTACCCGCCGCTCAGGATGGCGGCGGGCGTCGGGGGCGGGACGGGGAAGCGGAAGTGCCCGACGAAGACGCATGCGTCGAGGCGCTGGGCCTGGTGGAGGCTCCACGTGAGCTTGGGATGGTGGTATGGACGCGAGTAAAGCGTACCTGCTCCCGGGGCTGCGCCCTTGCGGTGTCCCGGTGCTGTGGCCTCGAAGTAGCCCGGACGTGCGACGCGGTTCGATAGCAAGCCATTTGAATCGATAGGTAGATAGATAGATAGGTAGACGGGTAGGAAGCAGAGTTGAAGTCAATGCAGGAGTGCTTGGGCGGAGACATTTTATAGTAATTCATCAGCAGGACCATTCAAGAGGACAATGCGCTTTGTTGCCAAAGCGCCAAATCTGGAAAATAAATGCGGATGCAGATGAAGCGGACGCCAAAGCGGGGGCGGGCCCGCCGGAGCTGTGTCGTGATGGCGTGTTTTTTGTCACAACGCAGGAGTATCATTTTCGTTTTCGAGTACAAGGTCAAGGCGAAACAGGTCCGACTCGGAGTTTCTGGTCAGGCTAATCCACGACCACAGGGTAGATATATTCGTATGCAGCCCATAGAAGAGAAACCCAGAACCTTCAGCTCGATGTCTAGCACGTAGTCCGACACTGCTTCTTCATCCAGTTTGCATCCAGTCCTCAGTGACGCCGCCGCCAGCCCACGAGATTGTCTTCGAGATCTTCGTGCGTTGACCAGTGTCCCCGACGCGGCCACCGCCATAGTTCGAGAGAATCGGCTCAAATATTCATGGAGCACGTAAGTTGAAGAGAGTCGGCAGAGAACAAGGCGCGTTTCAAACTCCACCGCCCAATTCGGTTTGTTTGTTATCTGTCCAAATTCGGACGCAAGTTTTTTATTCTAGTTATCTGTTTCGCTTGTGCATTGCATAATTATAATAACATTCAAAACGTCTTAGGAGCTCATGTACCCTCTTGCGGTCCACTTGAGTCGTTTGTCCGCGAAGATAGGAACACATGTACACGTGGTACCCGGAGAAACCGGCCTGACATTACCCGGTGCAGAGCAACGCTTTGACCACGCGGTCGCTTTGACCGCGCGTGAAATTTTGTTTTTGTTGACATTGACATTGACAATCAAGGTACGGGCTGCGCACTGGCGGACTCGCGCGATCGCCGACAAATCGCGCAAAAAATGCTTGCTTCAAAACTTGAAATATACAGAGGTTAGGTACACGCGTAGGATACCGTTCATTAGGGTTATGAACTAGGCAGAGGGCCTATGTTGTGATAAGATAGTATCGTCTTGGCCGCGGGCCATGCATATGCACATTTGGCGCTGCCTCTGCTGGCGCCGATAGATGGGCAGAGTGGGGTCGGTCGGGGCATCGTATCGGGGATCACGGTGCGCCAAGATATGTACACAAGCGCTATTGCGCTGCGATTTGGGGGAGGTTACCCGACATGCTTTCGACATCGGTGCGGGTGTCGGAGATGTTGGAGAGGACGGAAACGGGGGGGTCGAGAGGAAGGACGGGTGGTGAGGGTGCCGGAGGCATGGGGCAGTCGAATGGGGGCGGCTGCTCGGTGCGCTCGGCGGAGATGTTCTCCATGTGCAGTGGAGGCGTGGACAGTAGAACGGGCTCCGTTTCGTCTTCGGGTTCGCCCTCGCCGTCCTGGTCTGGGTCGAGTTCCCCCTCCGCATCCAGATCCGCGTCGGCGTCGGCGTCGGCATCCAGATCCACATCCGTGGTCGTGGTCGCAGTCGGGACTACCGGCGCATCTGCGCTCGCGCTTACGCTTGCGTTCGCCCCCTTCTCCCTCTCCGCGGGCACCCGAGCACGAGTAGTCCGCGGCGCGCCCTCCGAGCCCTCCGCGCGCCCCCCAAATGACTCCTCCGACTCATAGTCCGACGCCGGCTCCCCCTCGGCGTCGGCATCCGAGTCGCGTCCGTTCACCGACGCCTTGTACGTGCTATACGATGCGTGCTTGCGCGTCGGCAGGGGCTTCGGCCGCGGCGTGTACCCGTGCTTGCGTTTGCGGTGCCGGTGCAGCGAGGACGGGTCCGCCGTGCTGAAGTCGCACTTCGCGCCGTTCGCGTGGTACTCGGGGCACTTGTGCGGCTTCGCGCGGGTGCTGCGGGCGCGGTGAGTTGAGTGGGAGATACAGAAAGCAAGAGGAGAGGGACGCACTGCGTGCGGATGTGTGTAGCCAGATTCGACTTTTGGAGCGTGCGATGCCCGCAATTGTCCATTGGGCACGTATACATCCTGGTCCCGATAAGAATGAGGAGGCAGATACTGGGCACTGGTCTCACATCGAGTGCTTGTCCTTGGAGTGGGTGAGCATATGTCGGGGCAGGTCCGTGTTTCGACGCAAGTAGAGCCCGCATATCTCACACGTCGCGCCATGATCCCCACCTTTCCTCTGCAATAAATTTCAGTACCTGAGCATGCCCCTGGGGGAATAGGCTCACCGGAAGCATGGGCGTCAAGCGGAGAGCGTTTAACAGCACAAAGACTTGAGTGGATACGAGAAAAAAAAGCAGGGAGTCAGAACACAGAAATCGGCGCGCGTAGGGTCCGTATCTCGCAGCAGGACACGCCCAAGGCCTGTACTATGCCACCAAGAGCATTGGGCAATCAGGATATCAGGAAAGCCTTGATCATTTGCAGAAAGGGTGGTTTTGTTTGGCAAGGACCTCGCGATTCACGTGGCCAGTCGCGTCGCGTCGCGAAACTTAATTGCCAGTTCAGAACTGGCACTTGGAAAAAGGTGTGGGCATCCCCTGATGGAAATGAATTCTCGACATTTACTGAGCATTATTTTACAAGCATGTACGAGTCTAGTTGGTCCCGTGGCAAGTTGAAGTCTCTATCCTGAAATCGATGGTTGATTTTTTCAACAGCACCCAGTTGAAAGTTCGGGGGTGATAATTTATGTTTTCCTGGGTCAAATAATCTCTCAATCTAAAGCACAAGAAATGCCTGCTTCCCTTCTATTTGCAATTCCCCGAGAAACTCCATCTGTCCTGGGCCGCCTCGGGCTCAATCATCAACTGCCGCTGCCGTAGCATATCAATTTCCTCGTGCATTTGATCTACCGGGATATTATATCCCCGCAGCTTTTCTCCTCTGTCGAGAAAAACTGCGAAGCGGCATGAGCACCCAAGGGGGACCAAAGATTTATGGACATTGGAGACGCACCCCCTCTCCCACAGCCACTGATGGCATCTTAATTTCCTTTTTGGAACGGCTGTTTCCGAAATTCCGGCGACGCGCTTACAGCGCGCACCACACCGCTTGCTAGTCCATTTTTAAGCGCGGGGGTCCGATCGGAGTTCAGTCTTATTATGTAATCACGTATTGAGGACCTTTCCCTAGTTCTTGAACCCGAGATTTATCTTCAGCAGAGAAATAAAGATGTTTTCTGCGTACCCAAATATTTTCAGATTTTTTGAGTCCGATGGGCCGAAGCTGTTGACCAGTCAAGTTGATGGGTTTTGGGACATTCATGTCCCATCACATTGAAGGTCGAGCTCCTGCATGGATTCAACGACCATTTTAAAAAATCCAAGGTGGCAGATCATCACTAATAGTCTCTAAGGTTGAGTTCTGCACCAAGAAAGCAGAGAAAAATGTGCCGCAGAGCGAAAACGACCCAAACGAGTTAAGCAAAGATTACGTAGAACTGCGATCGGACCCCGTGCTTAATAACAGACTTCAACAAACCGAGGTACGAGGTTGATCACTGTTGAAGCGTCTGGCTATGAGAGACTAACCGCTTGCTGGGACACAATCAAGCCATATTAAAATTAAGTAAAACTCGTACTTGAGTCTGGATTGAACCTACCACTGTACAAACCATAATATGACAAAAATGGGGCCTTCTGCAGCTGAACTGAGCAAACAAGGTAGTCTAGTCGACAGTGTGAGGAGCTACAATAGGAGAGATGATATGGAGAAAGGACAATGTCAGAGCGAAGGTGACAGGGGAAGCAAATATTGGGAGAATCTAACTGTGGCAATGAAATTGCCCAGCTGCAAAGGAAACATTGGCTTCACGGTCCAGAACGGAGGAGGGTCTCTTGCGGCGCAGGAGGACAGGAGAGGAACACCTCAGAACGGAAGAAGTCTTGATGATCGTGAAGAGTGTTCTGGAATGAGAGTGGGTCAATTTCATGTATGCAAGGTGCTCCCGGGCAGAAGAGACAAGATGAAACCTGAAAACACCACCCAGGAGCACAGCTCCCAAGAGCCAAGAGCTTGCGTGAAAGGCGAATCTCAAACAACCGAAACCCCCCAACAGGAGCTGGGCAATGGGAAGGAAAGAGAATAAAAAAATAACAAATAAAGCAATGAAGACAAGAATTGACGAAAGGATGAGCTATCCTATCCCCATAGGTCGATTGACTGAGTTGAACAAGCTCGCACTAAGGAGATTAGACATCCACAGGATGCCAAAGAGATAGATGAGATGAAAGACAACCCCAGCAATGGTCTGGAAGTTGCCCAATCTGCCAGGAGCAAAACAACCACAGACCCAGATCGTTCTGGACAACCTCACACTTAGCACGGGATCTAGTGTGATGTGCACCCAGCAAGATGATGAGAAAGGAAAGGGATGGGTTAGCGCTGAACAACCTCTTGGTTATGGAGATCTAATGCATGCCCCAGTAAAGGCACACATCCAGCAACAAGAAAGGATGCCCCGGGAACCACCCGGAACAGAAAGAGAAGATACATAAGAAAACAACTCAGCTGGATTAAGTCCTTAAGATATACAACCAAGTTTTGACGAGAGAGTGCCGCCAAAGCTGAGTCGTCAGTGGAGATGTGTCACGGAAACACGCTACGACATCCAAGAGATTGCCGGCATCCAGATCAGGAGGTGGTCGAATGAGCAAGAGAAACACGAGAAAAAACTCCTAGGAATGGCCAGCAAAAGGCAGAAGCGTAGGACACATCTCAAGCTCAAAAATCTGCAAGACGTGCTCAAGAGCAGTTGTACTTGAGTCTAGATTGAACCTACCACTGTACAAACCATAATAGGAAAAAATGGGGCCTTCTGCAGCTGAACTGAACTGGGCAAAGAAGATATGCTGAAACTGTTTCAAAGCAACCTGAAGAATTGGGAGGTATCCAACAATGATACGTGACCTACAGTATGAGGTTTCGTTTGTACAAAAATACTTTCCCCCACGTGAAAAAGGAGTTACCGCACACGCAAAAGATAAAAATTGTGAACAATTGCGCACCTACAAACTCAGCCAAGTATGGTCATAGGAGCCTCATAAAGACCATCATCCACAAGACCTAGGCAAAAGTCTTGCAAGACGAAGACAAATTCCCTGACCGTAGTTCTAGTGGGTGTTGGCTGAGTGGACGCAATGATGGTCCAGTATGCTGGACCTGAGCTGATGATGTCAAGCTGACTCCCCACACATGGCGTTGCAAAATAAGTTGGATGCTAGTGTGTTAATTAGCACATCTCCTTGGGTGGCTGAATTTTTTGTCAACTAGGTTCTAACTGTACATGTCCCAAGTCACCAACTAACGGGTGGGGTCGGGATGACTAGGTCAGCATAATGATTTGAAAGGATATCAGGGTCGTTCACAGTTCCCCTTTTTTGCTTCCTTTTTGCTCCCTTTTACTGACTTGAGTTCGAACATGGTCGCTGACTTTGTTGGTCGACTCATGCAGGTCAGGAAGAAAGAGGAGCGGAAAAAGGGAGTAAAAAAGCAAAGGAAGCAAAAAAGGAGATGAAAAAGGGAGCAGCCCATCTTTTTCTCCTTTTTGGCATTCCCTCGATTTTTCTTGTGGTATTTTTTTCCCTTTTGGGTTTAGAGGTGTAAAAAGGGGACAACTGCAAAAAGAATGGCATTCTACATGCCAATTTGGACAAAAGGAAGAAAAAATGAAGCAAAAAAGGAGATGAAAAAGGGAGTCACAACGGGGAGGAAGAGGAGGAAGGGTGTATTACTGCAGAGGTCCCAATCAGGAACAAGCAGGTACTGTACCGACATACATGGCACCCTATGTACGCTACAGATGTCAACAGCCAAGTCGCTGTAGTAGCCTACATACTGTAAAGTACATAGACATCTCACAAGATGACGGATGAAGATGGGAAAAACAGCTATCCTGGGACCCTAAAAACTACGGGAAAATACCTGGGAGTCTCGTCAAAGATTCTGAGAACATGGAAGATGAACTTCACGAAAATATGCACAGCATTTCAGCATGAATGTGTAGTTGGACACCGTGAAATGCAGAGCTTGCAATTCTGGATCACGATGTGTCAAGTCATTGAGGAAGTTGAACCTCAGGTCAACGAGGCAGGCATTTGTGGGGCAATCAAACAAGGCATGTACCTCATCTTCAACGGCCCCCAGACAGAATTGGCAAAACTGGTGCTGGCGTGGAACTGCCAGCCTGTAACAAGCAAGATAATGGAGACACTCAATGCTTAGGTTGTGGTCCCCAAGTAATAGGCTTGTCATGGCCTTGCAATGTGCGGGTATGGTCCAGCAACCATAACAAGGTAGTGCCATAGCTGCCAGGTGACGAGCTGCAATGACTTGTCTTCACCCGTTGATAAGCCGTGAAATCACGTACACATGAATTTTGCGATTTTGCACAATTCAGCGTGTCAACACGCACTGAGGGACCATCAGGGCACTCTGACTGAGTGGTCCAGTCTATTAGCACAAGCTACAAGGTTAACAAGGACTTCTACCGGTACCTTCACAAATGGGGCCACCAGATATCTTAGTTAACTAAGGAAACTTGACGATGGTGGCAGAGAAACTAGGACATACAAGGCCTAAGGCTGCTTGCTAGGACACAAACAGCATACCAAAGAGGTTGCGAGGTCAATATACCAATTGTTGGCAAGCAACAGTGGGAGGAACCCAATTATTCATGACAAGACTATTTAGACCTGTTTTACCCAAAACTGAGGACACATTTGATCACGCATTGGGTCCAGACCGAGTCTGGTGATGACTTGAACAGAAGGACATGATACAGCCGTTTAGCCACGAGGATAAACCAGAAAGAGAGAGACAGACTGTGATATCGTGGATGAACCACCAAACCAAACCAGGGACTATGGGGTATCATTTGGAAGGTAGAAGAGAGGTGCATGAGCTTCAAGACTATTCAGGCCTGGGACAAGGGCTACAGATGAAGAAGACACTTTCTATCCACTCAATCAGCAATCACATGTGTCGTGTCACACACCACATGTCTACCATATGTCTCAACAAGACACAACCAATCAGGAGTCAGGGATTAGGATTTGGGTGCCGCGAGCCAACGGACATTGTACAGTAATCATCGTGATGTAAACCATAGGGCAGTAGTATAAAAGGGCAGCAGAAGGAGAGGGACAGGCTAGCACATCTAGGGGCGCTGTACACATTGTGTCAGCCACTGGAACCGTTGCTCTGATAGCCGTGGAGGTTAGACTGTGTACGAACGATAGATTGCTTTGAACGAATTGGATCAGAATCAGAACACGGCAATTGATAGAACACGGCGAACAGACCCAGAACACTGAACAGAACACTGAAACCGTCGAAAGACACAAAAGCGCAGACTTAACGGTCTTAAAACCTACCCTATACTGTCTCCTTGACGTCCTAGATGTTACTTGTCCAATACAACTTGACTTGACCAGTCAAAACCTTGCAAAAGCGCGAGCGACCCTTAGTTAACTAAGTGATCGACCGAGAAACCAGCTGCTATCAAGTCTAATACTTGACTTACACCCCCAAACTTGCACTCTGACTCTCTCTATTGAGGGGCTAGTTGTTGATAGTGTTGTGTGTTGTGTGTGGTTCAGAGTTCATAGCTTTGCTGCATTAGGCCCTGTTCGGGATCCCCAGGAAGGGCTCTGTTAGCTACCTGTAGTCCCGTGATCTCAGCTGTCAATGTCACTCTGTTGTCACTCGCTCCAGACCGGCTTCATCAAACTGCCAGCTCATCACCTTGGCGGTGTTGTCCGCCCGCCATCCATGCATCCCGCTGCCCCCCGACATGTTCCCGACACTCTTTCTGTATTCAAACCAACTATATGGGGACATCTTCCCAGAGTTCATATCACATATAATGAGAGCTTTGTTTGAAAAATGGCCACAATGACCGAGAACAGGACCAGCGACGCGACCACCGTCACCGATGGGTGCGCATTGACAATGTAGAGAGTGTGTGATCAACGTCTGATCGGAGTTTCGCCCCGGTTCCTTGATGTGACGATTGTGTGACCAACTAGCTGTACGGTGCTACAGGTAGCTAACAGAGCCCTTCCTGGGGATCCCGAACAGGGCCTTAGCATTTTGCATTTCACATTCACACATACCTGAGAGTTAGCGTTTTCACCGTTTCGAGTTGGTTGCGCAGAAGGTGGGGTTTGGTTTCACAGTAGCCCTTTCTTCTTCTCTTTTTGCCCCTCTTTTTCTCTGATACTTGATGGTTTAGACACAATGTTTTCCCCCTTTTCACCCCTTTTTACATAGCTAAACTGAAAAGGAAAAAAAAAACAGGTGAAAAACAAAGAGAATGCCAAAAAGGAGAAAAAAAAGGAGCACAAAAAGGGCTACTATGAACAACCCTATTTATTGTCTGATTAGATGATGGGGAGTACTTCACAGCTGTATCATCTATCGTTCCGCAAAAAAAAATTTGTCAATATTGGCTATTTGATCCAATCAGTTCCCTCCCATTCAGGAACTCCGAGATTTACTTCATTCCTGTGCCCCACCTCGGTAGTGGCCCCAATCTTCCTCATTCTCCCTTTATTGTGATACATAAATTCTTGGAGTGATGTGGACTGTACACACAATGTTTTCCTGGTGAAGATCACAATGGGTGTCCTCTGTGGACACTGCCACATCCCCAACCCTTTGCGTAGCATTTTCTTGACAACAGTACTGTCCATACTGACAATACTCTTCCTTCCTACAAATGCCCTCCATTTCAATGATAATCTTTTGCAATGATAAAACAACTCATCACAAGGAAGGTATCAGGTCATCTTCAATTTCATCCACCAAACAATTACTGTAAGGTGTGAACAGATCCCGTTGTGAAATAAATCTTCCCCTAATCATTCTTCTTTAGATTTATTAGTCACTCTCAACTCATTCCAGGATCACATCCCAAGAAGATTGGTTGTTGGTCTTTCAGCATGAATAGTGTCAAAGAAATCTGGCAAGAAATCAAGACATCTACATGGGCCGCAGTCCTGGATGCTGGATTGGGTTTATTCTTCGCTTACACTACATTTTCCTCCCAACCAACAATCCAACATTCTCTGTTAGATAAGATAAGATGAACAGTTAAGATTAGATTGCACGCAGAAGCCTTGACTTTTGAACCGCCCATGAATTGGTATGAAGGACAATCAATTGCGGCTCTCCTTTTTACCATCCTGCACCAATTAACTTGGACAATACTTTTTGATTAGCTATTTTTTTTTTGCGTGCGGGAAAATCTCTTTCGCGCGCGCTGGGCTTCTTTCAGCAAAGATGCGAACATCAACCCAGGAAAGGAGATACCATACTAACACATACACTAAACAGCCAATAGGAGGATCTTATATGCCGTCCACCTCTGCTTTTTGAGCACCTGGAAACTCTTTTTGACCGCCAAAAAATCTGTATACAATTCTTTTTCTGGTCCTATGTACCCCATACGGCAATCTCTTAAAATTGTAGATGATGTCATTTTTTCTAATCTTTGGTCCCCCTTGGGAGCACCCCACTGACCCACGTGCTGTCCAGCACCCCGAAATGTGGTAGGGCAAAATAGAACACCAGGCTGGTGAGGTGCATCTGCTGGAGGAGGTCGAACACCCAGGCCCATTCAAGTGGGATCCCGGTGAAACACTAACTCTCAGGTATGTGTGAATGCGAAATGTGAAATGCTAATGCAGCAGAGCTATGAACTCTAAACCACACACAACACACAACACTATCAACAACTAGCCCCTCAATAGAGAGAGTCAGAGTGCAAGTTTGGGGGTGTAAGTCAAGTATTAGACTTGATAGCAGCTGGTTTCTCGGTCGATCACTTAGTTAACTAAGGGTCGCTCGCGCTTTTGCAAGGTTTTGACTGGTCAAGTCAAGTTGTATTGGACAAGTAACGTCTAGGACGTCAAGGAGACAGTATAGGGTAGGTTTTAAGACCGTTAAGTCTGCGCTTTTGTGTCTTTCGACGGTTTCAGTGTTCTGTTCAGTGTTCTGGGTCTGTTCGCCGTGTTCTATCAATTGCCGTGTTCTGATTCTGATCCAATTCGTTCAAAGCAATCTATCGTTCGTACACAGTCTAACCTCCACGGCTATCAGAGCAACGGTTCCAGTGGCTGACACAATGTGTACAGCGCCCCTAGATGTGCTAGCCTGTCCCTCTCCTTCTGCTGCCCTTTTATACTACTGCCCTATGGTTTACATCACGATGATTACTGTACAATGTCCGTTGGCTCGCGGCACCCAAATCCTAATCCCTGACTCCTGATTGGTTGTGTCTTGTTGAGACATATGGTAGACATGTGGTGTGTGACACGACACATGTGATTGCTGATTGAGTGGATAGAAAGTGTCTTCTTCATCTGTAGCCCTTGTCCCAGGCCTGAATAGTCTTGAAGCTCATGCACCTCTCTTCTACCTTCCCAATGATACCCCATAGTCCCTGGTTTGGTTTGGTGGTTCGTCCACAATATCACAATCTGTCTCTCTCTCTCCGGTTTATCCTCACAGCTAAACGGCTGGATCATGTCCTACTGTTCAAGTCATCCCCAGACTTGGTCTGGACCCAATGCGTGATCAGACGTGTCCTCAGTTTTGGGTAAAACAGGTCTAAATAGTCTTGTCATGAATAATTGGGTTCCTCCCACTGTTGCTTGCCAGCAATTGGTATATTGACCTCGCAACCTCTTTGGTATGCTGTTTGTGTCCTAGCAAGCAGCCTTAGGCCTTGTATGTCCTAGTTTCTCTGCCACCATCATCAAGTTTCCTTAGTTAACTAAGATCACTGGTGACCCCATTTCACTGGTTGAACATTTCACATTTTTGAGTGAAAAAGTTGATAAAAAATGTCGTTCATTTTATAGCCATTTTTCACCGAAAAAAGAAGTGAAAAATTTAAAACATTTTCACCACTTTTTTGACTTGAAATCAAAGTGAAAAATGTGAAACAAATTTTGTGATGTTGTTAAAATGTTTCTTTTGCATTTTTTGACTGAACTCAAGGTGAAAATGATGGTGAAAAAATCAAAAGTTTTTTCACTAATTTTTTCAGCAGAAATCAACATGAAAAATGTGAAACAAAGTTGGTCACATTGTTAAGATGTTTGTTTCACATTTTTGACTGAAACTCAAGATGAAAAATGCGAAATATCACTTGTTGAACATTTCAATTTTTTGAGTGAAAAAATTCATAAAAATGTTATTCAATTTATTGGCATTTTTTCACCGAAAAAAGAAGTGAAAAATTCAAAACATTTTTTGCCACTTTTTGAGTTGAAATCAAAGTGAAAAATGTGAAATAAAGTTTGTGATGTTGCAAAGATGTTTCTTTTGCATTTTTTGACTGAACTCAAGGTGAAAATGAAGGTGAAAAAATCAAAAGTTTTTTCACCAGAAATCAAAGTGAAAAATGTGAAACAAAGTTGGTCATATTGTTAAGATGTTTGTTTCACATTTTGGACTGAAACTCTAGGTGAAAAATGCGAAACATCACTGGTTGAACATTTCAAATTTTTGGGTGAAAAAATTGATAAAAATGTCGTTCAATTTATTGGCATTTTTTCACTGCAAAAAGAAGTGAAAATTTTAAAACATTTTTCACCACTTTTGTGAGTTGAAATCAAAGTGAAAAAGGTGAAACAAACCTCATGTTTTTCTTCGAACTAGTAATACCATTAATTCATACACATTTCAAGGTAAAAACAAAGGTGGAAAAATGAACAGTTTTTTGACCAGTTGTTTCACTAGAAATAGAAGTAAAAAATGCAAAACAAACAGTGGTGGCAAAAGCTAACTCACCCAGAATTCACATGTGTTTCACTCATGTGTTCCGAAGGTGGTTGGCAGCTAAACAAAGCCGATATCACAGTCCATCAATTGTTCTTTGCCAGACAAAATACAGACAAAGAATAGACAAAGGACAGACAAAGGAGCTTGGAAATCCTGTGGCCCTTTGTCCTTTGTCCTGTGTCCTTTGTCCTTTGTCCTTTGTCTTTTGTCCGTCCTTTGTCTATTGTCTGCCTTTCACTGTTGAAGCAATTCAAGTTTTTTTTGGCAGAAAATTGGTAAAAAATTCAAAATCTGTTTAGTACATTGTATTTTGGGTCCCAGCACCATTTTAGGTGCATTTCAGGTCTCTGAATCCATTTCTGGTGTGCTTGGGCCCATGTCGTCTGCCGTTCCCTCACGGATTTAAAATCCGAAAAATCACCCTTTATTGCTGTTTTAATGAGTACTTGGCCCGCGGTGAGTCCAATCCCAGACGGATTTTGGGGCCCAGCGGCATTTTAACGGCAGACGACATGGGCCCAAGCACACCAGAAATAGATGCAGGGACCGGAAATGCACCTAAAATTCCGCTGGGCCCCAAAATGCATTTTTCACTTTGATTTCTGCTGAAAAAATTAGTGAAAAAACTTTTGATTTTTTCACCATCATTTTCACCTTGAGTTCAGTCAAAAAATGCAAAAGCAACATCTTAACAACATTACAAAATTTGTTTCACATTTTTCACTTTGATTTCAAGTCAAAAAAGTGGTGAAAATGTTTTAAATTTTTCACTTCTTTTTTCGGTGAAAAATGGCTATAAATTGAACAACATTTTTTATCAATTTTTTCACTCAAAAATGTGAAATGTTCAACCAGTGTTTGTGAAGGTACCGGTAGAAGTCCTTGTTAACCTCGTAGCTTGTGCTAATAGACTGGACCACTCAGTCAGAGTGCCCTGATGGTCCCTCAGTGCGTGTTGACACGCTGAATCGTGCAAAATCGCAAAATTCATGTGTACTTGATTTCACGGCTTATCACCAGATATGGTATAGTTGTGGTGCAGATAGAGGCTACAGATGTCCAGTAATGCCCCCACCTTGAGAGAATCATTGTCTCAAAGGGACTGACTGACATACGGAAAGTGTTTCACCAATGCAGGATCGGAAGGGCCCCCATGTACACCTGGCAACATTATTGGAGCATAGCCCGGGAACGTCCCGGAACCATATGGAACAATCTGCCAGTATGTAGATTCATCTAGTATATTTTATTTATTATGACTCCAATCCTGACTCCGTATGACTCACGTCTCTCAGTAGTATTTAAGATGTATTCTGTACTATGCCAATAACATTTATCTTGAACCACTACAACCACTTGTGTGATTATCTGGCACGCTCACCCTGTGCCTCAACCCCAACTAAGTAAACTGCACCAATAGACACACTCGAAGGAGGGTGACGGGGATGACATCCACAGGGACCAGTATAAATCTGTTGGGGCCACTGTCTAGATTGTCAACAAGCTCATCATGCATCATGTGGAGTTGAACATGCTCGAAGTGATGTCACCGAGGGGACGCGGTATGCAAATATATTTCGCGACAAAGTAAAAAGTCCCAATGCTCTTGGTTTTTGGTTGCTGAAAAGAACAACGCCTGGGCAAAGGAGCTTGTTAGATGAAGAATATTATTCACACAACTTCAACCCATGTCATTGGCAGAACCTGTTATATACCGAGCCGGAGTAGGACCAAAGGATAAAGGCCGAAGGACCGGAGGCTCCAGTATGTCGGAGCGTCGGAGGCCAGAGGGTCCGGAACGTATACGAAGAGGGATCACAACACCACAGGGGGTTAAGGGTGAGTGACTACCCTGGCCAGCAGGTATCCGATAGAGGAAGACAAGTCGAGGGGACCAGAGAGTGTGGAGACAACTCAGTGCAAGGGAAGTGAACCAAGCAACATTAATTATCAATCTGACGTACATGACATATTAAAGACGTATTTATACTAAGTAGCTAATTGTATTCCATATAAGAAAGGGGAGTGGTTCTTAACAATAAGACAAGTCAGAATGACTGATGAGAAGTCGTAAGACAATAGGATGGAAAGACGGAAAGACGGATAAACGGGATACGCTCAGTAATCCTTCATTGCATAAAAACCTGATGATACCGGATGGTCCGGAGGCTCCGGTATATGACCGGAGCCTCAGAGCCTACTGTAAGTACCGGAAGGTTGACGAGCGGGCTGGGGATGTTGCATGGATATAACAGTATCCCCCTCTTAGGTTCCTCTCCCATGAGGAACCCAAAAGGAACCAAGTTTGTCGAACAATGAGGAAGTGTGGGAAAATAAACAAGATCAGAAAGTCACGTGCTGTTGGTTTTGGCTCAGACATTTCTTTCTTTCCTACCACCACTGTCTCCGGGACAAAAAACAGCAACCACAATGTCTTCCACCGGAAACAGCGACAGTGGGTGCGAGGGTTTGAGCAGGGACAACCGCAGCGACACCGGTAACGGCAAGAAAACTGGGAAGGGGAAGGCGCGTGCAACGACGGCAGAGCTGCGTGAGGAGGCAGCACAACATTTCTACGAGGAGCGCGAGGTGCAGCGAATGGCCCTCATTTCCGCGTACCAGGAGCAGGCCGTGGAGGCCACGCAAGCACTTCAGCTTGCTTGCGAGCTGGAGTCCCTCAACGCGGAGGCTCCGGTTTTCGATGAGGTGCCAGCAATCGAGACTATGAAGTCTGTGTTGCTGGAGCGCGTGGAGGGTGGTGAGGAGCTCAACGAGCTGAACGACGAAGATGACAGCAATGTTGAGCAGGAGGGAGTAAACGGTGCATCGCAGTGAAACCGGAGACTCCGGTACTAATGTTTTCCTTTAGTTTGCAACTACTGCCACAAGAGCGGGCAGGTATGTGTCGTCGACGAGGGGCACACTGCATGCCGCCGGTGCCGTGACAAGCACATTCAGTGCAGCCGCACGCGGCCCCTTGGTCCCCCTCGGGTCAACAAGCAGCATGAGGCGCAGGAGGCCCGCTGCCAAGGGTCCACTCCCATTGCGGGGCACTCGCGGACGTGCCCGAACGCCCGAACAGATCATGCTGACAAGAGCGACCGCGAGGTGCGTGATTGCACGAGGAAGGAGCGGGAGCGGAGGCCGCATAAGGGGGAGACAAAGGAGAAGCAGAAGGAAAGTGGTGGCCAGAGGTTCTGCGAGTTGGAAGACCGTGTGGATTACCTGGGCGGACAGGTGGCCCGGAGCATGATGCGGTATAAGTTGGCATTCCGAGCGTGCCAGCTTATCTTGAAGACGCTGGGGAGCGGGACAGAGGTGCCTCCCAGAGTAGAGAGGATACTCTGGTGGATGGCGGCGGACGTAGAGGCCTCCGCATGGGATTTTACCATGGTGGAGCTGGATCGGCTCGTGGAGGAGGAGGAGGACGAGGATGAGGACGTGCGCCCAACAAAGCACCAGAGGTTTATGAAGCATGGGAGCCCTGTGGTGGAGGAGAGGGTTGACGAACCTGCCGAGTTGGAGGACTCGGAGGTGAAACGGGAGGCTCCGGTTGCACCCCAAGCCTGTTCCGCATCATGGCCTGCAGATTTCCGGGTCTTGGAGGGCGAGGAGGATGTTCGAATGGTGGACGAGAGGATGGATGTGGATGCGCCTGAGGTGCTGGAGGGGCCGGAAGGGCCTGATGAAGAACCCGCGACATCCCTCGTCGCAAGTCAGGCGGCGGAGGCGAGGACCATCACGGTCCTTACCTTCAAGCCCGACCCCGAGCCCGTACTGCCTCCGCCTCCCACCCCGTCGCCTGCGCTGGAGGCTCTGGTGCGCATGAAGAGGGAGTCGGAGGAGCGGGGTTTCCAAACCCTCGTGTTGCAGCTGGGAGCGCCGGCAGGTTTCCACGAGGAGGAAGGCAGGATCTTTGTTTTGAACGATTCGGATGGGGAGATGGGGGAGCCAGAGGCTCCGGAAAAGCCGGAAGTGTCCGGAAGCGCGGAGTGAAGGCCCTGGAGGCCTAACAACAAAAGGACATTGTAAATATATGAATGAGTGTTGTATTTTGAATTGGATGAATTTTTTTTTTTTTTTTTTTTTCTTCTTGGTTTTAATTTTTGAGTGATGAGTTAATATTTGGGTCTGGGCTTATTGGGAAAGCACTGGTGGAAGTTTTCGATGTGTTTGGCCGCGTCCAAGTCATCCGCACCAACCCAAGTGTACTGATTGTCAGTGTTCTCATAGCCGAGCCACTCAACATAGTACCGGAGCTTAGTCTGGAACCTCTGGTCGATCTTCGAGTCAACAATTTGCTTGATTTCGAAGTGTGACTCACTGTCGATGATTTCTATGGCGGCCAGAGGCAGCTCCTCGCGTGCCAGGGAAGGGTTCAGAACGTGCGGTTCAAGTTGTGAAATATGGAAAACTGGATGGACCTGCGACAACGATTTTGGAACCGAACGGTGTAAGAAGCGGCACTGGGTTTGCCAATAACTTTGTAAGGGCCCAAGGTAAGTCCCCAAAAATTTCGGAGTCGGCCGGCTGGTGTGAAGATGCTTTGCAAGGATGAAAACTTGATTGCCAATCAAAAGCGGAGGTTGCGGTGACCGTTTCCGGTGTGAGCCAGCTCCATGCGCCAACTCCGGAGACTTGTAATATTCCTCACAACAACGGAAACAACTAGCGGAAAGGACAATATTCCCAACGAGCATACTCAGAACGTTAAAGAAAACAGATGGCACCGCCAGGAGTCGAACCCGGGTCATCCGCAATAACAATCTGTTGTGCGTGAAGTGATCTGCGATGCGACACCTATGCTACGGCGCTAATGGGCATAAAGGTCGCCTGGAAAACACATTCCGTCAACGATAAAAGCATGGAAACACTGTTAGGTCGCCAATTCAGCACTTCCGCCGCTTGGAAAACACATTCCGTCAACGATAAAAGCATGGAAACACTGTTAGGTCGCAATTCAGCCCTTCTGCCGCTTGGAAAATGCACTCCGTCAACAATAAAAGCATAGAAACACTGTTAGGATGCCAATCCAGCCCTTCCGCCGCTCAAAGAACATGTTCCGTCGACTTCCACTACTTATGGAACAGCTTCCATGGCTTGGAAAACACATTCCACCACTTGAAAGGTCCTCCCGTTGACACTGAACAAGAAACAACCACCAGGGTTGCAGTGGGAAACAAGTCGTGTTGGAAAAATAAAAACCGAATCGTTCAAGACAGACGACCCTGCCAGGAATCGAACCCGGAGGCTCCGCTGAGAATCCTTGGTCTCAAAAGGCATTCACAGCATGTTAACCCTTATGCTATGGAACCGATACAGGGACAGAAACAGAGGATCATTCTTCAATTTATAAATCCCCTTTGACTAAAAACATGCACACATGGATCATTTCCACCTCGAGGGAACGCATGGCAGAATCCCGTCCAGTAATAACGAATGACCGACAGGATTTATGGTGGCGGAATCTCGAACCCAGCACCATTGAAGAATGCAGGACCATTGGAAGGCGATTCCGCTAAGCGGAAATTGCCTGAACGGGAAGAAATAACTGATGGAACCACAATATCCTAAACGGGTTGATAACCATAGGTCAACATCAAGGGGAGTCCAAATCCGTGGAGGGCTCGTGTTCCACCGTGAAAAAGAGGGAATTCCGCTGGCGGAAGCATGACACAGGTACGCTGTGTCAGACTACCACCACGAGGGCCGGCTGGCAACCGAAGAGTCAGCTCCGCCGGTGATAAGCCGCGAAATTTGCGAAACCTCAAATTTTACGAATGCATGCCATTCTGTGCTCATCCAGTGGTTGGTGTGAGCTCCAAACATGCAACCAAGAGCCATATTGCATTATCATCCTAAACACTGGCGCCTATGGCTTATTCCAGGAGACGACACCCTTGGATCACTAGGGGTCAGATCCGGATTAAGGCTTGAAGCCCAAATATCAAAGTCCTGAAACACCCTCTATACGTGGGAAGGCAACCGCAATGCTCACTACCAAAGGGAGAATCATAATATCCACCTCTAACATCTATTGGGACACTGGGAACCTTATTCGGGAGGAAACACTGAGTTGATTACACAACTTTGGTTTATCCAACGCGACGCGACAAGTCACAGGATCAAGGCCTAGACTCAATATTGCTATTTTAAACACCAGGTCCGTGAGGACGCGATCACCCGATAAGCCGCAGACCGGGACTAAGCACGTACTATGTGTTCCTGGATGTCGATTAAGGACATCTGGGGTATCGTTGGAAAGGGAATAACCTATACTATCCAACTAGCGATACTAGAAGTCGGGGCACACACAACAGAGGAAGATATGGGCCAATTACCCTGTTTAGGGGAATAGTGGAACATATAATCCCCTGATCAACAAAGGGTTGTCGATCACCGGATAAACTGCCGACCAGGATTAGGCATGTACTGTGTGTTCCTGGATGTCGATTAAAGACATCTGTGGTATCATTGGAAAGGGAATAACCTATACTATCCAACTAGTGATACTAGAAGTTGAGGAACCTACTACAGAGGAAGATATGGGCCAATTATCCTATTCAGGGGACTAATTGCACATATAATCCCCTGATCGACGAGGAGTCAATGGGAGTCATTATACGGACATATAGGAGGCTAGGAACGCCAGGGCGCGCACAGCTGATACCGATCACAGGCTAATTAATTAAGTAGAATACCCGAGGCCTAGTAATCACGCGTATGTAACAGTTTCTGTACAGTATATAAGGAGGGCAGAACCAGGGAGGACGGCACCGAACTAGACCCGGAGAGTGAGGAGCAATAAAGCCCTTGCGCACAAAGTCGACGTTTGGGCTTGACTCTTTGGCTGTCAACAGGCCACAGAATTCAAGTTTGGTTTTGGAATAACAAAAGGACCGAACTAGACCCGGAGAGTGAGGAGCAATAAAGCCCTTGCGCACAAAGTCGACGTTTGGGCTTGACTCTTTGGCTGTCAACAGGCCTCAGAATTCAAGTTTGGTTTTGGAATAACAAAAGGACCGAACTAGACCTGGAGTGAGGAGCAATAAAGCCCTTGCACATAAAGTCGACGTTTGGGCTTGAATCTTTGGCTGTCAAATAGCCTTGGAATTTAAGTGCGGTTTCGGAATAAGACTTTGTTTGAGGCGCGAGCCATAGTTACGGGGCGTGAGCCATTGTTACAGGGCGTGAGCCATAGTCTGAGGCATGAGCCATTGTTACGGGGCACGAGCCATAGTTACGGGGCGCGAGTCAGCAAGTTTGAGGCGCGAGCCAATCATTGTCGGAATAAGGCACGAGCCAACAAAACCGGGTCTAAACAGCCCACAAAACCAAGCCGGTTCGCAGCCGTTATCTTTGCATAGTTGGGACACTTAAATCCACGTTGGGAACCAACCGATAAATTCAGGTTGTGTCTTGAACACCACTTCGAGAAAGCTAGTTGAGACTTAGCCATCCTTGGGGGAACGGGAATTGAATACTTTCGTGACAAATACGTTTACTCGTGGTTTCCTTGGACCTACACTTGTGTCCAAAAAGACCCGAATCTCGTCAGTGTATCTTGGTCGTCAAAAGAGTGTGTGGTGTTGGAGTCTGTCTACCGTCGATTTAGTCGTGCTTAATCTCACTTTGTGAGTTAGGTGTAACTCAGTCGTTCGATAGGGGGGATTTTGGCAGTTGCATTATTCTGACCGTTGAACCTGAGCAACCGTTTCACCGGCTCCGCTAAACTGTTTTACGCACAACGGAGTCAGCGGAGGCTCAATATTACTCCTGGGAAGGCAGTGCACTGGGCTCTGCTGGGGTATAAATATGAAGTAGAACTTGTAGTAACGGCATTTAGTTCTCCCCTTGCAATCTAGGCATTCAAAACTGTTCTAGAACGGAAGGGAACAGTCAACGAAAAGAACCTAAGGTCACCGAGACTGAAGGGGACGCCTTTCCTTCCCTTCCGCTGAAACGCTGACTATCTGAACAAGCGTGAAATGTAGTAAAATGTAAATCAGCGCTTTAGAGCACTAATAACACAAAACCAACACTGAACACAAATCCAAACAATAAACGGTGCGAGTACGGGGATCGGACCAAGTATTAGGTCTCTGGTTGTGCTAGATATAAGTAATAGCTATTTACGCGTAAATACTGATTTGATTCAATTAGCCGATCTAGTGACTCAGATGAGGTCTAGAAGGTGCCAAGAGGTGTTTTATCTCGTGTGGTGGGTGGATTAGTCCTTAGACGTTGTTATCCTTTCAGTGTTCTCGGTCCCTTATGATTCTGTTCCTTGTTCTATCAAGTCCGTTTGCCTAAATCCTTATGAAACCCTTGCGAAACCCTTATGAAACCCTTATGAGTCTGTTCCGTGTTCTGTTTCCTTAAGATCCTAGCGCGAGATGTGATCCAACAACCAACAATATATTGACCAAAATAACTAAAAGAACTTTACAAGTTCCAAGAGGTACTCCGAATGAATACAAGGCTTCCCAAGCGACAATACCAGCAGAGCTGAATACGTCTAGCAAGAAGGGGTGAATTCACTGCCTTCCCTCTCTGAACCTGTCTGTATTTATACAAACGAGTGACACAACATGCAGGACTAATAAAATATAAATAGTACATGAATAATTAGCAATGAGCACACAATGAATACAAATGGATAAATAAACGGTTAAATAGATACTTTGTTCCGAGACCTATGTTCTGATTTGATTCTAATCCCAGAGATGGCATCATATTATGATGTGGATTTTACCTGTGTCTAGCCCTCTCTGCAGAATCACGGTTAAATGGTCATATAGTATGACTTGTGGTGCGGGAAAACGGATAAACTACTCCAGCACATGAATGATGGAGCTAGTGGATCAATCTTCCCTAGGCAACAACTGCGCTACCCAATCCAGACCTCGGTCTAAGCGTTGAATATCAAACATGCCGTGGATTGATCCGTCGGCTACTGCCGGACT
The DNA here is from genome assembly GCA_029448575.1 of Mycena maculata. Classification (NCBI taxonomy): domain Eukaryota; kingdom Fungi; phylum Basidiomycota; class Agaricomycetes; order Agaricales; family Mycenaceae; genus Mycena; species Mycena maculata. The sequence goes on from JARJLG010000309.1 coordinate 56,851, forward strand.
GTTCGGGCCGTGTTCCACTTTCAGCAAAGGTTCCTTTGTTCGTTGATGCCCAACTCCAGTAGTGTACTTTCTCAGGTGTAATTTGTAGTCAGAATGGATGGTGTGTGTATGTCCTTGGTATAACACTTTATCTCTGTCCCAATTCGATTGAATGGTTGGACTTTGAATTACGCGTAAATACACAGCAGCTCCCCAGGCCGTTGACCCTCGTGGTATCAGTGACCTGACAAGTCTTTACTATGTAACTAGAGGCATAGTGCCTTTAGCCAACAGATCGGACCTCTCTATGGCTCTTTATGGGCAAGATATAGATAAGTTCTGGTTCCACTTTAGTAAGTGGAACAAGGACGCAGAAATTGGTAAATTTCAGGCTTGGCCATTTTGCATGCTTATCATCTCCCCTTTTTATAAATGTTGACTGTCCCCAGTCAACCAACTCTTTTTCTGACCATTCCCAGTGCCTGTTTAGGCTCCATTAATTTTTCCCCGGTTACTCCACTAGCCGATAGCCGATGAAATCAGCGGACGCAGATCTTTTTGATTGACACTTCATGTCAACCCCTTCTGCTCGTGATTCTATTTTGGCGAACCCAATTTATCCGTCTGAGCTCCCTTTGGTGTTTATGGGCCGAGTTTCTGTTAATCATGATTTATTTATTATTTATCCGATCAATCCGGACCTTATACTCCATCAGGGTAGTAGTCTTCTTTGACTACTCGACTTACGCGTAATTCCGTTTTACCAGAAACGCTTTCCTTCCACTTGGTCTGCTTTTCAAGACTTACTCCTTGTTACCAGTAAATCATTTTCCAACCCGGTCAGCTGATCGGTTCGCAATATTGACATACAGGGTTCAACAAGTCAAAACTAAAATTTTTCACTTGTTTACTACCATCATGTCCAACATTAACGCGCCATGCACCGCTTACGAGATCCTTTATGGGGACCATCCTCAACAGTTCAACTTCCAGGGAGGAGTCCAAGCATACCCTGAGGACCTCTTTCCCTCTAGTTTGTCTGGTCTCCCTTATACCCCAGTTTTCTCTGTCCATAGTATTGAGGACGCCGATTTCCCTTTTTATGGCAACGAAGAAATGGGCCTGTTCTTCTTGGATTGTCTGCCAATTGCCCGTCTCGTGGAGCTGGCCAAGGACCCACTGCGTCTTGCCCGTGTTCACACGGAGTATATCCGGGCTTTGTTTGTCCTCGCGGAGCCGGCATTTGTACGTCTTATCTTAATTCCGCGTAATTGTTTATTTACTTATGGAATTTTTGTAGGAGACTTATGTCCGTGCTAGCGGTTTCAATTTGACCCCACCGTCTCTCCTGGCCACCTCCGTTATTTGTTCTCTTGCCAAAGCATACCAGAGACTCGCTTTTGAGGAACAGGTTCTCCAAGCGACTTTGTTTTTCAGATTGCATCAGGGGCGACTGGACCCCGACATGGTGCGTCTTTATTCGACCAAGTTCATTCATAGGTAGATGGTCATGACTGTTTGGTCTCCTCTACAGGATGCTCCACGCGCTTTCCGTTTCCCAAACGCTGCCTCGTACACCCTCCCTCGCACACATGCACCTTTCCGCTTCTTTTCTTTGGAGGAACACTCGTTCTTCCGAGCGTTCCAAACCACCTCCCTTGTCCACCTTACTCCTTTTATCATTACCCGCCGCAAACCGGAGCGTGAGATATCCCTGTTTTATCAGGACATCACAAACGCCCTTCCAGAACTGGTAAGTCCTCTTTTATTACTTGTCGGGTAATTGATTTTAATTTCGCGTAATTTGATTCTTAGGAAATTGCCTGTGAGGAAGTCATGTCCGGAGCCATTTCTTCCGAATTGGTTTCCGCCTTCTTCCACAGCCTCCAATTTTTGTCCTGCCTGCTTCCCAAACGGCAGAAGCAGCAACTCGAACGGGTTCTCCCTACTGGTTTGATTCGGCTGGTACGTCACCCGTATTTTCGCCCGGTAGACCCGTACTAATTCCTTTCAGTACCGATCTTACCTGCCCGACAATTTTCAGCTACCTGTAGCTGATTTTGTCCCCGAACCAACCACGCCCTTTTTCGCCCTTAATGTTCCAGCGGGCGCCCCTGCTTATGACCCTACCCAGGTTCATGAGGAGGACCGCCCCGAAAGTCAAACATTACGCGAAATTGCGGCCGACGAGGAGGAACCTCCTGTTCCCAACCCTCTAACTGGTGATTCGCCAGTTTATCACCCAAGTCCGGTAAGTTTTATTCTTCTCAACCTCTTTTCGAGACCTTTAACTGACTTCTTTATTTTTCTTTACTTAGGTCGCGAGTGTTGAAGGTGATTTCGAGGACGCGGTCCCTGAATCGGGTACCCCCATCCGCCCTTCACCAGCTTCCCCGGACCCCAGACCAGAAAGCGAGGAACCGCTTGATTTTTCAGTAAGTCTGATTTACACTTTTATTTACGCGTAAATCACAACTTTCCTTTCCAGACTGTCCCTAACAAAGGCAAGGGCAAACAGGTCGACCCTTTGGAGTACGCGGGTCGCCCCCTTGTACAACTCCAATCTTCCGCCCGTTCAGTCTCACCCGAGCTGGACGCCAATACGAACCTCAACATCGAGGAACTTCGGCCGCGTACCACATCCGAGGATGAAGAATTTGTTCCTCCATCGGATGACGAGGAGCGCGACGCCCTCCCAGAACGCGCCGTTCTTGCACCACCTGTTATTCCCGAGGCGGCTCCTTCGCCAGCCCCGTCCGTTCCTGAACGCCGTCGGGCTCTGCGCAAACGCGCCTCTCCACCTCCGCCCACTCCGCCTCCCGCGAAACGTCAAAAGGGAGGTTCGAAACCCAAATCGAAGGGTTCGAGAAAAGGGACCGCCGTCCGCAAGTCCAAGCACGTTTCCAAGGTTGCCTCGGACGTGGAGTCCAACGCCGACCCGGATTTCCATCCCGATCCGAGTCCGCCAGCCGGGGAGAAGAGAAAACGCGGTCGTCCTGCCAAACGAGGACCTGGTGCCCCTGCTTTCGAGCCAGAGGAGCCAGCACCTCCCGTGGACAAGGTACGGCTCGTTGAGTGTCTCAACCCAACCGGTCTCCTGGTAAGTTTCGCGAATTCTTACGCAATTACTTATTTACGCGTAAATGCTAACTCTCTTCCTCTTCTATTAGAAACGCACGGCCTGTTCAAATTGTTCGACCTTGAACAGAAAGTGCGTCCCATCAGCACTGCCCTTCGCGAAATGCGAGTCGTGCGAGGCCCGCAAACTTGCTTTCTGCAACCACGACCGCCCCGCGCGCGAAACCTGGGAGCTTTCCCACGGTTTGACTCCGCTCACTACTTTCTCAAGTAGTGGTAAGTCTTTCTTTTTCTCTGATTATACGAATCCCTTATCGTACTCTTTTCCTAGCAATCAATCGTGCCCTGAACTTGGTCTTGGACGACCGCCGAAGTCTCGAGGATTTGCAGGCTGGGGCTCAACGTGCCGAGGTTCGACTTATGCAGTCGACCTACGCGCTGTCCCAGATCGTACGCCGCCATATCGAGGCCTTTGGCTGGCAGATGCTCGATACGTTGTATAATGTGCCTGAGGAGACTGCTCTCATTTTTAATGAGATCGTTTCCCATCACATTGAGGACGTAGTCGAGCCTCTGTATTCCCAATATCAGAGCGTCGTCGAAGAGGCCAATTATCGGTTCGATCTCCAACCGCCAACTGAAGACCAGTTGCAAGCCTGGGAGGCCGAGTTGGTTGTGGCACGGGACGAGAAGAAACGCGCCGAGGCGAGGATGGCCCAAGATCGGAACCAAACTCCTGCCCGTACGTATTTCTTCTTTAGCCTTTGCCTCTTTCGCATTTGATTCATATCATTTTTCATAGCGCCCGGTTTTGCTTCGATTCCCGCTCAACCTCGAGCTGGTGGTTCAAGATTCCCGGGCGCACTTGACGAACAATATGAACATCAACGCGAAGAAGGACCTGACGGACAAATGGACGAGTGATTTTCGCGTAATGAACTTCGAGGATAGCGTATTTCCTTTCCTCTTTTCATTTCCGCGTAAATCTTGAACTTTACTATATTCGAATATCATGAACAATTTGTCGTATTCCTTGACTTGTAAAACATAGCCTTGTTAATACTATTGAATTGCCCTTATTATTCCCATGACTTTTATGTTTTCAAGATTTTCCAGACTTGGAATAATTCGTTTGGCCTTTGGGCGGGACGGAGCTACGGAGCATCGGATCTCAGGTCCGGATAGCCGCGATCCGCTTATTCTCCCAGGACACCTCCGACAGGTCGGACTTCCTTATTAGGAAAGTGACGTTATTCTCGGAGCGAATTTAGCCGCATCATTTGGGCCATACGTTAACTGGTTGCCAGCAATGTTTTTAAGGTTACCCGGGCGTGCTTTATGCAAGATGCGATCAGCCCTTGCTGCTCCCATGCTACATGCCCAAGTTTCCCCTTTAAGGTGGTGCAGAATAAAAGAACTTGATTTACGCGTAAATAGGTTCTCTCATTTTCCGCCTTCTTTATGACCGAACCTGGTCTTAAGTGGCGTCTTTTCTTATCCCCCACTATGACCAGGACAGAACACTTCCGTTATCTGCTTAATCCTTGGACCGACGAGAACCGTCTCCCAGATATTCCTGCCAGCAGCTTTAGTTCTACTGAATCTAAAGTCCGGGCGATCTTGACTTGGGACATGGTAGGTTATTTACCCTTCCCACCGGCCCTCTTCTATTCTCATCTTGTTTTAGCCACTCCGGTGTGACTCTTGCGTTCGGTTAGGCCGTCGTTGCACTCGGTACTATTGGACTAGTCCTTGTGCCGCTTGCCTGGTTTCCGGCGAAGCCGACTGTACCCTTACCAACCGCATCGAGTTTATGAAGATGGTATCTCGTTTGTTCTCAGCCGTTCTTTGGGCTAGTGACACCGGTACGTCCTTTTTGCTAATTTTCTTTAGCTAAAGTCCTTATCCTCTTTTTAGACGATGATGGGGTCTCTCTGTTCTTGGCGAACCTTCGCGAATCCATCCGCCTGTTCGAGGCTACCGCCAACGAGGCTTCTTCCTTCCAAACTCAGGGCCTTAGCGACGTTCTTACTTCAGCTCATCTACCTGGCCTTAGCGTTGCCGAGCGCCTTTCTTATGGCCTCAACTTGTCTTATCGTGTGGCCTCTGCCAACCACTAGACGGCTTAGTTCAGATAATTTTAGCTTTAGTGTAGTCACTGCTTAGTTCCCTTTTACTCTGTCACACTTTTGCTTCCACAGCTCTTCCGTGATTTATGGGATATAATAGTCGAAATTATTCCGTAGACAATTCTTATTACGTTGTTTCACCAATCTCAGCCACAATGTGCTTTCTGGTCCAGAGGCTAACATCTGATTGCTCAAATGACTGCTCCTAGTATCCTGCCATGTGCTTTTCTTGCGTTTTCTTGATCATTTTGTGTTCCAATGATTCTGATTCAAGAAAACCGCATGAATCGGATGAATTACGTATTTACGCGTAAATCGGATAAATTACGTGTTTTTACGCGTAAATCTTTTGTCTCGGTTTTTAGTCATTCTGTCGTACTGGGCGTGTATTACAGCTTCTCCCCTTTTCATAGATCATAACTGTCCCCAGTTATCCTGGTCTGTCATAATCTCTTATAGGTTCGGTTAAATTCCTCCGAATCGCATGGCCAAGGCAAGTTTTCGCGTAACTTAACATATCTTAGCCGGGTAAATTATCTCCGTCCTTAATCGTTAAGTACTCGTAGGTTACTTGGTCATGGTCAAACGGAATGGATAAAAGCCTCGCATTTTTCACTCCATACTCCAGCATTTTCGACAGCTATCCCGACCTCTGCTCTAATATCTCATCTATGGCGCCCACTACGGTTCCCAAGCTTACTGCTGAGCAGTATGCTCGTATTATCGCCATTGGCAAGGCCATTCGTGCCACCAACTACCCCAACAAAGAAGAGCAGCGCGCCTTCTTGGACGAGAAAGTCTTTGAATACGTTCGTTGTTCTTTTTGTCTCTGCTACCACTGTCTGATTTCCTGATCTTTGGCTTCCGCAGGATTCGAACATGGCTCATTTGAACCAGATCGCATCCGAGTCCGCGCTTTTTGACCCCGCGTATCAGCTCAAAAATGCGTATTACCAGATCCATGGCAGTGCCCCCGGACCAATTCCCGGTCGTTATCCTGTTATCTCTGACATTTGTGTCAAGATTAAGGTAGAGCGCGATCAGTATCAAGGCAGGTGTTCTCCTTGCGGAGAATAAACATAGGTTCGAACTCGAGGAGGCCCTTCGTGTTAAGGACGCTCAGGAGGCTGAGGCCAAGGCCGCCAAAGAGGCTGCCAAGGCTCTTAAAACCGCAGCTTTAGCCGCTAAACGGAAGGAAAAGGTAAAGTTGATTTACGCGTAAATCAAACTTTTCACTTATCATGCCCTACCGCCTCCAGAAGAAAGCGCAGAAGATCAAGAGCAAGGCTACCGTTGAGGACGACGATGATTCTGTCATCGATGATGCGGACCTTCCTCCTGAGGGATCTGGTGAGGCCGATGACCCTATGCTCATAGATGCCCCTGAACCGGTACGTTTATAGTTGATGCCTTACTGGCCATCTATCTTGATGAGATTGACGCCCTTCAATCGCAACTCCAGTCCCTCGTCCTTGGCGCTGGCAACGGTACCACTCGTCATGGTCAATCACAGTCTTTGGATGAACGATCTCTTGTGAGCACGTCCTCGATTCGCGAGGCTGCCTCAGCTCGCGTGGGGCTGTCTCTGAAAATTCACAGAGCTCTAGCCGGCATGCTGGTACGCGTTCATCCACGGTACGCATATCCTTTTCACAAATCAAGCGCATTGATCGACTTTCATCTTCGTATCTGAAGGCCATGGACATCCTGGCTACCACTGATCCTGCGACAGAGCAACGCTCAAACAGAGAGAGCTTTCCTCCAGCAACGCGCAAACGCGCTCGATATGGCAATTCCAAGTTCTCCCACGAGGATAGTCGTCAACAATTCCACGGTATGATTTACGTGTAAATCATTATCATATTTCTGACTCTTTTTGTACGCAATTCTTAGCCGCGGAACTCGCCGTCAACAACGACGTTGTCCGACAGACTGTTGAGGCAGCCACTGCCGCTCTCGATTCAGACGATCTCCCAGACACCATTGCCTCGCTTAGGATGGAAGAATCAGAACTCCGCTCCCGACTCGCTTTCAGCAACGCCCAACTCCGTTACCAACTCGACCACCGCGAGTACCTCATCCGAGACCTCCGTCGTGTTCTGGACACCCAGCACCAACGCTCGCCCCCGGACGATCAACGGACTTAGTGGAAATACCTTGTGAGTTTTATTTTGACTCGTTTCAGTTGGCAGATCCTTATTATGATGGACAGGTCCTCGCACGAGTGTCCCCATTGTGGACCACACTACATTGTTTGCTGCCCTCAAGAACCTTCTTCCTTCTGAACACCCAATTTTCTCACATATCCGCCACTGTCCTTACTCGGTACTCGTCACATTCCCTTTTTCATTCCTTCAGACAGACCCCTTGTCTGAGTTTTCCTCCCGTTACGTCTCTTTACGTTTCATCCTCGCCTCGCTACTTATCCATGGCTTCCAAACTGCGTAGTTTTAAATGTAACTTTTACGCTACACACGCTCCTTCTTCTGCACAGCCAATCAACTTCGTTTTTCCCCTGATATTTACATGTTTATTGTGAGGTCAAGTTGATTGCGACAAGGTCAGCTATTCCATCATCTTAGAATTTTCCCCAGTTAACACAGCGCTTCTCGACCACGGATGCTAAACACATTAACATAGTACGTGAGTTCATTCCGCCGTCCTGCCGTATCCTTTACTGTACGGCTCAGATAATTAAAGCTGAGCCGTCAATCATGCTTTATACACGAATCAGGTACTTTTCCTGGAAGTGACATTTGTCTTTATGCCCCTAGGAGACGCTTCGAACGGCGAGGACCAGCTGGAACGTCGGCACTGGTGTCTGTATCTCCAGGCTGAAGATCAGGTTCGTCTTCACTGACGTAACTCTCGCTATCCGAGTCATCACCGATTTCCGCGTAATTCGGTCTGATACGTATTTTATGGAATTGCATGTCTTTCCCGAGGTATTCATCCTCCTCTTCGTCTTCTTCAGCTAACTCATCAAGTTTTTCACTTGACAAGTCTATGAGGTCCAAGATATCAGCTGGTAATTCCACAGATTTGCGTTGGGCAAATGGAATTACTCTGAAAGCACCGATCTTTCCCTGGAACATGGCCCCGTCTAGTTCGCAGCAAAGGTAGGAACCGCCTCTTGTACGTCTAATTACGATCATAGGTCCCATGTACCGGTTATGCATCTTGGTGTGCGGGACTTTCAAGAGTCGTTTCTGCCGTAGTTGACAAATATGGCACGAATCCGTAAACCATTTTACGTCTCTCTCCATCTCTGGCCACCAAAATCTTAGTTCAATCATAGATTTTGTCGCGTAAAACCCTTTATGTCCCAGAGAGTTATGAGAAGCACGCATCATGTACATTCTATGCTCTTTTGACACAACTAGCCTATGCGTTGACCCGTCTCCTCGTTTGTATAGCCGCCCTTCCTTGCTTAGGAAGAAAGGCCTCGCGAATCTCATGAACTTTTTATACTGTTTGTTGTCCATCCCTTCTGGCCTGACCATAGGGTCGTTCAGCCACTTGCTTACTAGAGGTAATCGCTCATCCTGTGCCATCCCAGCATTACTCCTATGCCCTTCTGGATACGGTTCACGTTTTTCTGGGTCATCGCGTAATTCCATCCTTGGTAAGAGTAGTTCTTCTTCGGGAGGGTCAATTAGCATATACTGAGGCACTATTAGTCCCTCAGCTGCGTATGCCGCTTTCACCGTAGTCGAAACTTTTTCTTCCTGGATTTCCGCGTAATTCAACTCTTGGTTGAAATCGTGTACCGTAGCCGCGGTTCCTTCCATGGATTGAAGATAACCTCCTCGTATATCAATCTGATCTTTGAAATCGTCAAACTCGAGGGGCTGATCAATTGAATAGTCCCAGTCAGGATGACTCTCAGGTGCGGGGTGAATATCGATAAGTCCATCTTCTGGATTAACCCATACTTCATCTCCTGGCTGAGCCTCCCTTCTTGACAGACCATCCGGTGGGAAAGTAGCACCTTTGACATGCTTCAATGTGAAGTGAAACATCAAGATCTGCTCGATCCATCTATTGATCGTGGCGTTGGGTCCCATACCCGGGTTGTTTAACATTCCTTTTATGTACAACGCGTCGGTTTCCACAACTAGCCTTCTACACCCCAACAACCAGTACTGCATAGATTCTAAAGCTCGTTTCAAGCCATACAACTCGCGTTTTGGTTGTGAGAACCGGGCTTCCCGCTCGTTTAGAGTGATGGACCCGAATTTCGCGTAATACCGTTTCTTCGAGTCTATTGGATCAGCTTGGTAAATCTGAAGCCCAACTGCCATCCAAGACGTGTCTACTGCGAGATAAATATCAGAGTCCCACTCATAGTTCAACGGCTTCAAACATCCTGCCGTTAGAAGCGCTTGTTTCATCGTTTCCATGGCTTCTATCTGTTCTGGTCCCCACACAAATTCTTCAGTGTCACGAGTTAACTTCTGAATTGGTTGAGAGATTTTGCCGTAGTCTTTAACAAACATTCGCATAACCCCAATTGTTCCCAGAAATTTTCTAACATCTGATACATCTTTTAGTGGTCCCCATCTCATGATTACCCCAACGCGGTCAGTACTTGGCCGTCTCCCTTCGTAAGAACAAACATGCCCTACTACTGAGAAAGAGTCTGCGCATAAAATTGATTTTAGCCCTGATAAGGTGCCACCACAATATTTAATACGTTGGACTACGCGGTTCAAGTTCTCAAAATGCTCCCAGACAAAACGCCTGATACCAGCATTCTCAGGTATGGTTTCAAAATCTCCATCTTTATCTTGATACCTCGATCCTGGACCTCTTATCGGTACATCATCGATGTAAGGTATAGTAACATGCGGAATTTCATCCTGCAGGATAAATGTAACATCATCGTGGAATATTGGTACTGAGTTTGTCCAACCTTGGGGCAATTTTACCAACCTGAGAGCGCCAAACGGCGTCTGAAAAGTCGTAAAGTCCCTAGATCCTTCGGCAATATCCCTATGATCATATCCTGAATATAAATCCAAGCATCCACCACATGCCCTACCCGCAAAGTGATTGGCGAGTTCGTCTGTAGCCGGTGGAACCCCAGAATGTGCAATTGTTACTGCGTTCAAAGGTTCCAAAGCATGTACCAAACGAATACTCTTGCCATCTTTCTTGATAACTCCAAAGAATTTACTTCGATACGACGCGTTGGATGGTTCATAAACCCCAGCGTCTATCTTGTTCTTTATCACTTTACAGAATTCCTCCAGCTGTCCTCTTGGAATTGGTATGCTCCTCTCTACCCAGGTATTATGCTCCACTAACGGGAACTCTACTGGTGGAAAGAAGTCATGACGGAAACTGCCTCGTTCTTCGTCATTCCAAGCGAAGGCCTGGTCTTGGTCCATCATAAACTGGTGCATTAACTTCCGTTCTTCTGGCCACAAGAAATCTCCCGTATGAAGCTTGTCTATGATTTCCTTTCGTTCCTCCGTATATCGTTTTGTTGGACAATATTCTGAAGGATGGGTTTTTAAACCAGGCATATCTTTCAAAGGATCACCGATGATTTCCCGTTTAATCCTGTATTTATCGGGTAATTCTGTATAGACTGGCCTGACTTTCAATCCTACTGGCTTATATTTCTTGCCAGCGAACACAGAAACTGATTCTTTTGGAGTTACTATTTCCGCGTAAATCGATTTTGTATTTTCCTCACTCGGTGGAGCAGGATGTATGAAATCAGCCGACTGACAGCATGCACAACGGACTTCCTGGCTCAGGACGTGGGTAGTTTTCACTGTTGATCCACTCCTTGAACCATGGTAGACTTTTTCTTGGTCCTTCTTAGGGCCATCCGGTCCATCCGCTTGACTCCAAGTAAAGACATCGAACTTGGGTGCGTTTTTCCCTTGAGAAGTATCAGGACCCTTATGGAACTCGTTAAACAGGGCTTTTGCCGTTCTGTCTTTACGAATCTCTTTAGAGGTCATTGACGCACTAACATACGCCTCAAGAACTTCCGTCTCTGTGAACTGTTCTTTTCTAGGCTTGAAATACCCTTGTATTTCCAACTCCTTATCCTTGTTGAACCCGAATTTTAATGCCAGCTCTCCTCGTTCATGCTCTTGCATTAATTCATCGAAGACTGGTGAAAACCCGCTTCGGCTATAGGCGTATCAGCAATCTTTGCTGGTGGGTCATCCTCATCAGGAACCGATTCCACAGTAGCCTTGTTCGGTGGTAAGTTGTCCTCATGTTTACCTCTCGGGTGAGTGGGCATGGTGCAACGCTTCCCCGTATTAGGGTCTTTGATAGTAATCGTTTGGCTTCCATCTGAACTGTTCTGAACTACACTTTCCGTTAAGATCTCGAAGGGTCTTCCCAATAATATCTGATACGCAGGCCCTTTGATTATATGGGCCTGCAGATACACCGTGATCATGCCAAAAGTGAAGGGCACATTTCGCGCCAGTCCAACGGATTTCTCAATAGAATTATTTGCGCTCTGCATAAAGATCTGGATATCCGGATCCCAACAAACTTTCAATTCTTTCGCCTTTTCAAGTGACATTGAAACTATTTGCGACCCAGAATCCGAAACTGATTCAACTTCACCCCGGTTATTAACCTTAGGGAAGACGACTCGTAAAGATGCAGATTCCCTTGCTACGTATACTTGTTTAGGGATTTCATCAGGTCCCAAACTTTCTAGATACTGCATATAAGGATCAGGGATCATTATGGATCCTTGCGGTAATTCTTTGTTGCTCCCATCGGATATCATGAAACCGCTCACTCGAGGTAGGTCCTCCATGCTGAGTGCGTCATATTCCAACCTAATAACCTCATCCTCATCTTCCAGGGGTATTATTTCCTCCTGAAATGCCAGTGCAGCCTCCGGAACGATTTTCGCGTAAATCGGTTGCCTGGTCTTGGTGAGCCTCGCCTTAAGACTCTCCCGCACATCCGGTGCTATACCAACTAAATCACCAAGACTCATTTCTATAGTAGACTTGAGCGCTTGATTAGCCAGTTTCTTGCCTAGTCCATCCTTCTGAACCGGCGCGCGGACACGGTATGCTTTTTCTCCTTCCCTTGGTAGTGAGGGTCTAGCCGGTGGTTGAGCATGATCAGTAGATAATGCAGGCGGAACTCCCGCGAAAGGTAGTTCTGCAACTGCGTCCCCATTTTCATTAATCTCCTCCGGTACGACCTCTGCTATCCGAATTCTCCTCTGCTTTGTAATTTCTGGCAAGTGATCCTCTTCATCACTACTTTCCTCACTAGACGTTCCTGCTGTTGCTCTTGTTCTCCAATCCTGACTTTTATCTGCGGAATTTTGTTCATTTCGGTTCTCAAGGGATTGTTTCTGCTTGGATTTCCGCGTCCCAACCCCTATCCCTGAACCTAAGTGAAATTTGGGGGCTGGCTTCCGCTAGCTTTAGCGGAGCCTCGAGTTACAGCGAACTGTTCCTGAGTAATAGGCAATTCCCCACTCTGCATCCTTGCTAAGAGCTGGATTGCCTGGTTTAAGTCAATATTCTGCGTAGGTCCTTGGTTAACAGGTGCCTGCGGCTGAATAGCCATATATGCGGGTTGAGCCGCTGGAGCGATATTCGCGTAATTCGGTTGCACTTGCATAGGTATTTGACTAGCCATATAAGCGGGCTGAACCCCTTGCGGGATATTCGCGTAATTGGTAAGTCCTTGCATAGGCACCTGGTTAGCCATAAATGCGGGTTGAACCGCCGAAGGCATATTCGCGTAATTCGACTGACCCTGATTTCCAACCCTAGCAAGTCGTACTTTCAATGTCCTGACTTCATCCAAGGCTTGATCCAACGGATCAGGTTGCCTTTCGTTATCCTCAGCGTAATACTGGGAAATAGCCGGGCTATTATAATAATTTTGGCCCATTGACTTATTACGCCAGTAGTCTTCCACTCTCTGCCTCTGGCTTCCCGCTCCTCTAGGTAACCAATTTCCATCTCCGAGTTTGGTTTTACCGTCCTCTACAATCACTAGACCCTTGGATATGGCATCTTCCTTGTACGGACACTCGCGAGAGAAATGACCTGTCTGTTCACAGTAGAAACAATCGGGCTTTCTATCACCCCGACCCCTTTCTTGCTGGTTCCCAGAACTAGAGTTATGGGCCGTAGTACTATTTTGGGCATTAGAGCCTGCACGTACAACGTCCTGATGCGGAGGTGGATCTCTCCTGGGTTCCCGACTATTATTCTGATTCAACGCATGCAAAATCTCATTATGACGGCTAACGCCCTCAACCGTAAGATTTTGAAATTGCTTCTGTTGCACCACAAGTTGATCTTGGATGTTAGCTATGACCTCACTGAGCTCATCAATTTTCGCATCTTTTGATTCAACTTTTACCGTTGGGAAGTGCACAGACCTCGCCGTCGATGGTTGAATCGAAATTTCCGATTCTGCGTCTTCTGAAGCCGCCATTTGTTCTGCCATAATAACCAGATCCTTAAATTCAATCTGGTCTCCTCTGCGTTCGACTTTAGCCGCTGCAGGTGCGCCAGGCGCTGGAGCCGGAGCCAATCCAGGGAGTTGGTGTTTCAATAATTTGGTAGAATTGATAGTCAACTTTAAGGTGTCCGCGAACCCTTTCTCTAAGGTAGTCAAGTACAATTTGACCGCCTGCTTGTTCGTAATCTGAGCCGGAGCTAGCAACAACTTCGCCATCTCGGTCTGGAAATCCACACCAAAACGCCTAAGTTTGCCTTCTTCTAGGAGGGATACTCCTTGATATCGTCTGCAGATACGGACTAGCGCACTCATTGACCCATTTTTGTCCTCTTCTATCTCTGGATAGCTCTTATAAATTTCTTTTAAGAACTCATCAAAGGTAGCGGGAGCATTATAAGTCGCTAAGCTTCTCCATGCTTGCTTCTTTGAGAATGGAACATAACTAACAAAGTGCTCTTTTCGGAGCTGCTCGTCGGTTATGCCTGCCAAGTTCAGGATTTGACGGACTTGGTCCACAAAATCTCTGAGCTCTTCATAGTCATCTGAAGTAAAGCTAGGTGCATTTTTATCCCATGTGTACGGAATTCTGAAATGGCCTGTGGTCGGCGCATTTTGGTTTGGAGGGTTTTGCAGATTTGGAGCATTAGCCTGGTTTGGCGCCGCCCCTCCTCCTGCTCCCCCTGGGTTCAACTGAGTTCCCATGAATGTATCGATAGCGGATTGAAATGTAGTGTTTGAAATTAACGAAGGAAGAACTATTTCGTCTCCTTCAGCAGATTCGGGTGAAGTACCAGGTTGACTAGGTTCTTCTACGATTTTCGCGTAATTCGAATTCAAGCTTCGGTGAGCTGCAGATCGAGTTGTGGTCCGGTTTTTAGCCTTTTCACGCGCCCTTTCAGCAGGTGATGGTCCTTTTCGCTTGCTAGGTAGTGGGGGAAGTTCCTCTGGAGTGCCGAAGCCCTTAGATTTCCTTCTTTCCGACCTCCTTGGTTTTATGAATGGAGTCTCAACCGATTCTGAATCTTCCTCGCTAAGATTCGGATTGCCCGCAGATGCAGAAGTTCCGGCTCGAGGCTGTCTCGTGCCGAAGGGTAGAATTTTTCCGTGGAGCTAAAGGCTCAACAACAGATGACTTCAGAGAAGTCCTTCACAGTGTATCCGAAGATAACAAAGTGGTATAACTTGGTTCCTTAGACTTTTATTAAGTCTAGAAATGCGCGATTGAACCGTTCGTGAATTCAATACAACACAAGACAACTATTTCAAAGAAATAGCTCAACTGATCCCCTCGCGGTGGGCTCCAGATGAAACGCTGACTATCTGAACAAGCGTGAAATGTAGTAAAATGTAAATCAGCGCTTTAGAGCACTAATAACACAAAACCAACACTGAACACAAATCCAAACAATAAACGGTGCGAGTACGGGGATCGGACCAAGTATTAGGTCTCTGGTTGTGCTAGATATAAGTAATAGCTATTTACGCGTAAATACTGATTTGATTCAATTAGCCGATCTAGTGACTCAGATGAGGTCTAGAAGGTGCCAAGAGGTGTTTTATCTCGTGGGGTGGGTGGATTAGTCCTTAGACGTTGTTATCCTTTCAGTGTTCTCGGTCCCTTATGATTCTGTTCCTTGTTCTATCAAGTCCGTTTGCCTAAATCCTTATGAAACCCTTGCGAAACCCTTATGAAACCCTTATGAGTCTGTTCCGTGTTCTGTTTCCTTAAGATCCTAGCGCGAGATGTGATCCAACAACCAACAATATATTGACCGAAATAACTAAAAGAACTTTACAAGTTCCAAGAGGTACTCCGAATGAATACAAGGCTTCCCAAGCGACAATACCAGCAGAGCTGAATACGTCTAGCAAGAAGGGGTGAATTCACTGCCTTCCCTCTCTGAACCTGTCTGTATTTATACAAACGAGTGACACAACATGCAGGACTAATAAAATATAAATAGTACATGAATAATTAGCAATGAGCACGCAATGAATACAAACGGATAAATAAACGGTTAAATAGATACTTTGTTCCGAGACCTATGTTCTGATTTGATTCTAATCCCAGAGATGGCATCATATTATGATGTGGATTTTACCCGTGTCTAGCCCTCTCTGCAGAATCACGGTTAAATGGTCATATAGTATGACTTGTGGTGCGGGAAAACGGATAAACTACTCCAGCACATGAATGATGGAGCTAGTGGATCAATCTTCCCTAGGCAACAACTGCGCTACCCAATCCAGACCTCGGTCTAAGCGTTGAATATCAAACATGCCGTGGATTGATCCGTCGGCTACTGCCGGACTGTTCGGGCCGTGTTCCACTTTCAGCAAAGGTTCCTTTGTTCGTTGATGCCCAACTCCAGTAGTGTACTTTCTCAGGTGTAATTTGTAGTCAGAATGGATGGTGTGTGTATGTCCTTGGTATAACACTTTATCTCTGTCCCAATTCGATCGAATGGTTGGACTTTGAATTACGCGTAAATACACAGCAGCTCCCCAGGCCGTTGACCCTCGTGGTATCGGTGACCTGACAAGTCTTTACTATGTAACTAGAGGCGTAGTGCCTTTAGCCAACAGATCGGACCTCTCTATGGCTCTTTATGGGCAAGATATAGATAAGTTCTGGTTCCACTTTAGTAAGTGGAACAAGGACACAGAAATTGGTAAATTTCAGGCTTGGCCATTTTGCATGCTTATCACCGCCTCACTCCACCGCTTTTTCCTCACAGCGGAGACACTTATACCCCACCCATATTCGATATTCGCCTCCTCCGTCACCGCATAGGCCCAAGCAGAGCAGAACTCCCACTACAAACGACGCTGCGGACGACTCCATCGTATCTGTGTGTAGCCATTAAAACCTCGTTGGGACACCTGGTCCTACAGTAGAGCAGGAGAACGATGGCACACCATTCAAGAGCTTTCAAAGGAGCGGGCTCTTTGACAAAAAAGGGAATTCTCTGTAGAGGCAGAAGAAAGGAATGAAGCAGAGAGGGATTGTGTGGAATAGCGGTAATCGCAACGGACCCGCCCTACATTTGTGTTTGGTAACACTCCGAAGTTGGGAATTATGATGGCGGAGACTTAAAAACAGGCCCCAGACTAGCGCCAGCGCTTCCCTCTGCATCGCATCGGGGCCAACCTCTCTCGTTCTTGAGTGTAGAACGGAGAAGCAGTGTTGCTGGAAGGCTTTTCTCTCCCACAGGGAAGGAATCAGTTACCTTAGGATTCCTCCGTTGCGAGATGGAGTAACTTGTACACCACCACATTTATAAAACACGAATTCCGCTGCCGTCGAGAGACTTCAAACACACAAATTTCCCCCTAGAGGACAAACTGCTGAGTCTGCCAAGCAACAAACCGACTTGCCAGCAGTAGCACCGCAGTCCGAATCACACTGGTCTCCGGTTTCCTTGTACCGCTCCTGGGCAAAAGTGATTTGCTCCTGGAGGAACTGGTGCAGATCAACAACGGAATCCTTGGTGTACATGTTCGCAACGTCACGTTCCGGATGAACCGTGATTGCCAGATTGTAACGCTTGTTGGCGAAGAAGGGGGAGATGCCGGTCGATGTGCTCGGAGCGTTGTTGAGAGTGAATTCTGCGAGCGGAAGGAGTCGGTCCCAATCGTCCTGTTGGTAAGAGCAGTAAATGCGGATATATTGCTCAACAGTCTGATTCATATGTTCCGTTTGACCGTCGGCCTCCGGATGATAACCGGAGGTGTAGTGGATCTCCATATTGAGTAGTTTGCCCAGCGACCGGAAGAAAGAAGCAATGAATTCGGAGCCCCGGTCACACGTAACATGTGCCGGAACACCGTGCTTGGAAAAGACATGAATAAGGAAGAGGCGAGCGAGCTCTGGCGAATTGATGTGGGTATCGCAAGGAATGAGAATGACCTGCTTATATGACCGATTAACAATCACCAGAATGCAGTCAAACTCGCCGCAGAGAGGAAGTTGCTTGATGAAGTCCATGGAAATGGAATGCCAAGGCCGGAGCGGAACCGGAAGTGGTTTCAGGAGCCCGTAAGGCTGATGCTGAGGCTTTTTGTTGCGCTTGCAAAGAACACACGACCGACAGTAGTTCCGGACCTCCGGCCAGGTGTACTCTCGGCGTACAAGTGCTAGAGTGTGATTCTGCCCAAAGTGGCCAGCCAACTCGTGATCATGCAAATTCTGCAGAACACATACGCGGAGCTGATCCGGAGCGTCTCCGGAAACCACCAGAACATAAATGTGATTGTACAGCCGAAGCATACCGGAAGGGTCGAGTTTCCAGCGCAGAAGGTTGCCCGAGGCTGCAGAAGTGAGTCCCGCAATGGCAGCTGGATCATCATTGTAATGGGTGCAAATGTCAGAGTAAAGCTTCTCAACATCCATAATGATGGAGGAACGGAGGGTGATTTCCTCGAGGAATGTGGCCCAGAGCAACACAGTGAGTTGATCTTGAGTGAAAATGGGGCGAAAATTTTGAGGATTCAATTGGCTGTAAGCCCTATCCCGCTCTTTAGGGTAGACATCCCATTGTCTAGTCAAAGCTATGGCTTGGCTCCGAGCTTACCCAGACAAAACCGGATAACCATGTTGAAGTGGCACAGGTATTCCGACCACCGGACTTGGCAATGTGTGAGGATTTTGGTTGTCGCGAAGTATTCCAGGTTCTTGTGGTCAGTTACGACGTCAACCAGAAGCTCCGGTCCTTCGAGATAATGCCTCCAGTGTTTAAAGGCATCAAAAATGGCCAGGAGCTCTTTGTCGTGCGTGTCGTAGTTGAGTTCAGCTGGACTGAGTGTTCGAGACCAGAACGCAATGGGATGGATTTCGCCGTCGTCTCCGAGGATGGAGAGAATCGAGGTGATTGCGTAGTCGGAGGTGTTGGTTTCAACAGTGAGTTGCCAGAACGGAATCCGGTGCAAAAGTACTGGAGCCTCCATGAACGCGTGCTTGAGGGTGTCGAATGCGAGTTGGCAAACCGGGGTCCAATCCCATCGGTGATAAGCCGCGAAATTTGCAAAAACTCAAATTTTACGAATGCATGACATTCAGCGCTCATCCAGAGGTTGGCGTAAGCTCCAAACGTGCAACCCAGAGCCATATTGCATTATCATCTTAAACTGGCAATAACAGCTTATTCCTGGAAACTTCACCCTTGGGACACTTGGGGGTTGAATCCGGATTAAGGCTTAAAGCCCATACATCAAAGTCCTGAAACACCCTCTATACGGGGGAAGGCAAAAGCAATGCTCACTATCAAAGGGAGAATCATATTATCCACCTCTGGCATTTATTGGCACGCTGGGAACCTTATTCGGGAGGGAAACACCTAGTTGTTTACACGACTTTGGCTTACCCGACGCGACGCGATGGGTCACCTGATCAAGGCCTGGACCTACAATTATTACTCCTATACACCGGATCCGCGACAGCGCGATCACCCGATAAGCCGCAGGCCAGATTAAGCTTGTACTGCGTGTTTCTGGATACTGATTAAGGGCATCTGGGGTATCATTGGAAAGGTATTAAACCATACAATCCAGTCAACGATACTAGAAGTTGAGGCATCTACCACAGAGGAAGATATGAGTCAATTATCCTATTCAGGGGACTAATTACACATATAATCCCCTGATCGACGGGAGTCATTAGACGGACATATAGGAGGGCTCAAGTAGCGAATAGGAACGCCAGAACGCGCTCCACTGATACCGATTGCAGGCTAATTAATTAAGTAGAATACCCGAGGCCTGGTAATCACGCATATGTAATAGTTTTTGTACAGTATATAAGGAGGGCAGAACCAGGGAGGACGGCACTGAACCAGACCCCAGAAAGTGAGGAGCAATACAGCCCTTGCGTACGGAGTTGAAGTTTAGGCTTGAATCTTTGACTGTCAATTAGTCTCAGAATTTAAGTTCGGTTTTGGAATAGCATCAGTGGGATTTATAAGTGTCAGTTACGGGGCGTGAGCCATACCAAGTCCGAGGCGTGAGCCATTGTGTGTGTTTTGAGGTGTGAGCCATAGTTACGGGGCGCGAGCCAAGCAAGTTTGAGGCGCGAGCCAAGTCAGTGGAATAAGGCGTGAGCCAAACAACCGGGTCTAAACAGCCCACCGGATTAATAGTCCACCAAAACAAACCGGTCTAGAGCCGTTATATCTGCATAGTTGGGAAACTTAAATCCACGTTGGGAACCAACCGATAAATTCAGGTTGTGTCTTGAACGCCACTTCAAGAAACTAGTTGAGACTTAGCCACCCTTGAGGGAACGGGAATTGAATACTTTCGTGACAAATACGTTTACTCGTGGTTTCCTTGGACCTATACTTGTGTCCAAAAAGACCCGAATCTCGTCAGTGTATCAAGGTCATTAAGGGAGTGTGTTGGTGTTGGAGTCTGTCTATTGTCGGTTTAGTCGTGCTTAATCTCACTTTGTGAGTTAGGTGTAACTCAGTCGTTCAATAGGGGGGATTTTGGCAGTTGCATATTTAGACCGTTGAACCTGAGCAACCCATTCAACGTCCAGATCAGTTGGGTGTTGAAAGGACGACCAAAATAACCATACATCGGTGCTCACTAAGGCGAAGAGGCCAGTAGATCCACCCCTTCTTATTAGACGTATCAGTTTTACTGGTATTGTCGCCTGGGAAGTCTTGTATCTATTCGGAGTACCGCTGGGAACTAGCATAGTTCTTTTTGTTACTCTTGGTCAATATATTGTCATTGTTGGATCATATCTGTGCATTGTGGAACCTTAAGGAAATTAGAATCATATCGGGTCACATCGGGCTTCATAAGGATATTACACGCACACGGATTTGAGACAGAACAAGCAACTTTAACGGACCGAGAACACAGAAAGGGATTTTAGCTAAAGTCAATTAGGACACCAGTAACTACCCCACCCAACCCCATTGTGATAAAACCCATCTCTGCTTCGTCCAGACTTCGCTAGAGTCTTTGGATCGGCTATTGGAACCACACAATCAGTTTAGTTAAAATCATTATTACCTAGAACTACTCAAACGTCAACCTAATACTTGGTTGGAACCCCGAACCTCGCATCATTTGATTGTTGGATTATTGTTTAGTGTTGGTTTAGTGGTTGTTGGTGCTTACACATTGATAGTCATTGATTCACGCTTTCACGGTTGTTCATAAAGTCAGTGCTTCAGCGCAGCCAGCCTCCAGGCTGAGTCTCGTCAACCCAATAGGCCTGCTTGGGAAAGCTGCTGTCCATCTCTGCGGTACTACCAGCAGCCATGTGCAGGATCTACCTCCCGGATAGCTCCTAGTAGGGGTATGAGGTCACTGTCTGTCCCATTCGTCTCACTTCGCATCCCTTTGGATGGCCTTGCCTCGGCCATCCACGATCCCAGGCTACGCCAGGCTCGGGGATACTCAGTGTACCTCATCCCCCTACAGCCCCCCACTTTTTCTTCATACAGTCTCAATCATGGCAAAGATCAGGACCTGTGCGACGAAAAATTAACCAGTGCCAAATTGACACAGAAAATTTTCCGGATGGAAAATTGTGTTGATCGGTGTGGCAGAGTGGTATGGCCGACGTGTGGAAACTCAACCACACGCTGGTTTCGGTTCTGGCTCAGTTTTATTTATATTTCAGTTACATCATTTGTTTAGGCAGTAAATACGTGCCTACGGCGCCAAAAAGAGGGGATCCTACCTTCTACGCTCATCCGTGCGAGCCAGTGCGGCCTAGTGGCCATCCTCCGTGTTATCATCGTGTCAACAAGTGAACTACATTATTCCCAAAGTGCTCATCTACGTGTATAAACCCCACGACCGCCCGAATTCATCACGACACTCTCCCACGGCCATTTTCACGACCTACCGATACCTTCTCGCACGACACTCTGTCCAGCCTATCCATAGTTCGAATTTTCTCCGAAATATTCTTCTCATCTACTCTAAAATTCCCAGATCACCGACCCTCATCAAGAACCCCCACTCCGGCTCCCTGCCTCTTCTTCAGTGGTGACCACCGCAGGGGGAGGTTCTAGGGTATTCCGAGTGGTCCGTTGAAACACTGACTACCTGAACAGATGTGAAATGTAGAATAATGTCTATCAATGCCTGAGCACTAACAAACACTAAACCAACACTAAACTCTAATCCAAACAATCGAGTGGTGCGAGTACGGGGTTCCAACCAAGTATTAGGTTGATATTTGAACTAGATCTGGTAATAGCTATTTACACGTAAATACTGAGAACGCTCCAATAGCCGATCCAGAGACTCTGATGAGGTCTAGACAAAGCAGAGAGTGGTTTTATCTCGATGGGGTGGTGTGGGGTAGTGCTTGGTAGTCAATAGACTCAAGACTTGTGATCCTTCAATGTTCTCAGCTGTAATATCTGTACCAATCCGTGTGCTTTCCCAAATCCTTATGAAACCCAATATGACCCGATACGACCCGATACGATTCTGTTTCCTTAAGATTCCTTATGCGCACATAGATCCAACAACCAACAAATATATTTGACCAAGAATAACAGAAAGAACTAACAAGTTCCCAATGGTACTCCGAATGAATCCAAGGCTTCCCAAGCGACAATACCAGCTAAGCTGAGTACGTCTAGCAAGAAGGGGTGAATTCACTGGCTTTCCACTCGAAACCTGCTGGTATTTATACAGGAATTATACATCACATGATAAAATAAATAAATACTACAATCAGTCCACTTCGGTATATACGGATAAACGGACCTGGCTATTTAAAGGTACATGCATCAAAGACCCGGTTTAAACGGCTAAATAAGTGCTCTATCCCGAGAGCTGTGCGTCTATCTTTCTGTTTTAAGGTGTTGCCATCATATCTTGATGGACTTGTTATCTTTAGACGTGCCAAGTATAGCGTGTCCGGATACATTGTAGTAGAGATTGTCCGGGCCAACCAGCTTAGCCTTATAGATAGACTGGCTGTCCTGCATCTCTACCTGATGACACCTTTGTCACCCAACTATTCCCATGGTGCCCTAATTCAACCGAATGGTTGGACTTTGATTTACATGTAAATATAATCTTTGATGATTTACGCGTAAATACACAGCAGGTATTGATCCTGATAGTGTTACTGAATGTCCCTGAACGATTCCTGAACTCTCCAAGGCATCCAGGCTCGTGTGATTAAAGTTACAGTGACTTAATATGTCACAAATGTCGAACTTGTGCTTGCAACTGCACCAACAACTCTGCCGATTTGATTTGACCTGCAATCTGGATCCCTTATGAATTCACAGTCTAGATGGATGGTATGTGTTATGTCCTTGATATATGACACTTTCCAAATGTCCCAATTCGATCGAATGGTTGAACATGGAATTACATGAAATTCTATTCTAGCCCACCTGGCCGTTGACCCTCGTGGTATCGGTGACCAGGCAAGTCTATACAATGTAATCTCTTGTGAAGTGCCTTTAGCCAACAGTCCGGACCTCACTATGGCTCTCATTGTGGGCCAAGTAATAAATAAGCATTGTTCTACTTCAGTAAGTAGAACAAGAACATTGAAATTGATAGATTTCAAGTCTGGTCATTTTCCATGCTTATCACCGTCACCCATTTTAATCCCTTCCACATCTACTCTTCATCATGACGACTCCACCTTCCATCTACATGTTCCGATCCATGCCTCGTCCCCGATCCGCAGATGCTCCCCGTTTTGATGGCACCAACCTCACAGACTTCCTCGAGACTCTTTCGCACCACGGTGACCACGCCGGGCTCACACTCGACGAGCTGGCTCCCCTCATCGTCGCATACTGCGTTCCCGAAGTCCAGAGGGTTATCCGCTTCATCCCCGAACTCCGTCCTAATGCAAAGAGTTGGCAGGACGCTGTTTCGGAGCTGCGATCACTCTACGGCTCGGGCGATGCTGTTTTAGCGTACACTGTGGATAACCTGCGCGAACTTTGCTCGGGGATTTGCCAAGGGCCGTCGTTTCAATCGTTCCAGGACGCGCAGGCGTATCTACGCCGTTTCACGGAGATATCCGGGTATCTTCGGGAGTATGGGTTTCTCACAACCGAGGAGGTTCAGATTTATTTCGTTGCCGGGTTACCGCTGTCGACTCGGAAGGCTGTAGAGATGCGGCTTCCCGAATCGAATCGTGGTACGACTTCTCCACCAACCATCCGGCGGGTTATGTCGATCATTCGTGACCTCCTTCGCACCGATTCCTTCGAAAAGTTCGTCGCCAGCCATCTCATTCCCACACCATCGCCATTTCCACCTCCCTCTCCTTCGACGCCCGAATCTGACGCACCCAATTCATCGCATCCACAGTCCCATAGCGATTCGAAGCCCAAGCCACGTTCACGCCGCTGCTTCGTGTGAGGAGGAACAGGTAACCATCGGCTCAGTCCCAAGTTCTGTCCCCGAACGTGGGAACTCGTCCAACATGGCCTCGTTATATTCAACCTGGACGGATGTCTCGTTTCGAGCGATGGATCCCCCCTCCCAATGACGCGCAATTCGGGTGGTGTTGCAGCTCACCTCTTCGCCTCTTCGGATCGTCGTCGCTGTCGCAGCTCACGTGATATTCCGCAGCCCTCATCGCCGTCCGATGTCCCGCGCGACCTACCTTCGAATCCAAATCCCCAGCAATCCCCCATCGCACTTCGTAGACCTCCATCGCCTATTTTTCCGTCAATTACTTTGGCTTCCATTTCATCGCTCGATCCGTCTTCTCCAGCGCGTTCCAATTTAAATCCCCCGCAGCCTTCGAGTCCACGTAACGAATCTCCAGCGCCCAGTCTCATTCCGACGACCATCACATCCGTTCCTCCCGGTTCGAGTGATCTGCCGCCACGTTCCCCTCCGCATTCCATTTTAAATCCCCCGCAGTCGCCACCAGCATATCTTGTACATCCTTCCCTTCCTGCCAATCCATCCACCCCTTCCATTCTACAACAACCCAGCGAACGTTCCGAGCCTTTTTTTTCGGTTTCTCCCGCCGATCTTCTTGTTCTGTCACCGGCATTTCGGAAGAGGACATCGGAATATATTCGTTACATCGATTCTCTGGTGCCGGAGAAGCCCGCGCCGCATGCTTCCCTTTCATCCTTTTCCAAATTCACCACCGACTCGACCCTTGGTTCCGCCGCGAAAATCTTTCCTGCTGTTATTTCACCGTCTTCTATCGTCTTCGTATTTCTCGGCATAGCTCTTTCTCATGGCCTTCAATTATCATTCCAGTCTCATGGATATTATGACACCCTCTTCCATATGATTTCTTTCTTGGTTTCTTTCGCTTCACGCTTACTTATGGATTCTATTCCCCTATAGACTTTTATGTCGGCCATACTTCTCTTCTTTTCCTAGATACTGGATGTCGGGGACGACATCAAAATCCCCCGCACTGTGGCAGAGCTGTATGGCCGACGTGTGGAAACTCAACCACACGCTGGTTTCGGTTCTGGCTCAGTTTTATTTATATTTCAGTTACATCATTTGTTTAGACAGTAAATACGTGCCTACGGCGCCAAAAAGAGGGGATCCTACCTTCTACGCTCATCCGTGCGAGCCAGTGCGGCCTAGTGGCCATCCTCCGTGTTATCATCGTGTCAACAAGTGAAACTACATTATTCCCAAAGTGCTCATCTACGTGTATAAACCCCACGACCGCCCGAATTCATCACGACAACTCTCCCACGGCCATTTTCACGACCTACCGATACCTTCTCGCACGACGCTCTGTCCAGCCTATCCATAGTTCGAATTTTCTCCGAAATATTCTTCTCATCTACTCTAAAATTCCCGGATCACCGACCCTCATCAAGAACCCGCACTCCGGCTCCCTGCCTCTTCTTCATCGGATGTGGGTACATTTTTATTCGGAGGTTCCCAGGATGCCCCTGGATGCCATGATTACTTCATAGGATAGACTGTCCTTTACAATTGTTTGCGAAAAACCTTTGAGATACATGTTTGATTAGTTTGATCATTCTGATTGATGGATTCCAGTGTTCATTGTGTGTGTAAGGATGCACATCCCAGTTCCCAACTCCTCACTGGCACTTGTTTAGGATATCCACCAGGGTGTTGGATATCAATAGTACCCCCCGTTGAATTTAATTCTGTACCAAAATCTATAATGACATGCTGATTCCTGCAAAATGTCTCAAACCCTACTCTTGGACCTGCTGTCCGATTTTCTCCGAGGAGATGAAGGAGATACATAGTAACACCTATGCATTACAAACATTCTAGGTTATATAGATTCAATGCACTAATCAAGTTCACCTTGAAGCGCACCTGGAAAAGCTGTCTCACCATCAATTGATATGGACACTGGACCAATCATGGTAGTGTTCAGTGGCTATACCATCCCAGGCTTGCAGTACACTTACTAATTTTATATCCTGCTTCACTCAATAAACTTTCTGGTCTTCGGGTGTGGTTCCGGGGTCTTACGACCGAAAATGGAACGGGGAATCACAGGTCATCACTCGGCATCAGTGCCGGACGTCGCTTGACCTCGCTTAAAAGCGTGGTGCTCCGGCTTTCCATAGCATCCGCACAGCCTGTGGGCGCCAATCAGCAAGGCTCCTTGACCGCAACATCTTGCATTCATCTCAGAATGTCGCGCGGGCTTAGTCTTGAAGGCTCTATGCACGAGATGCAATTAAACGGTCACAGCCCCAACACGGCGTTGCTTGATAGGCCCCTTCAGCTGGTGCGGGACGAAAGATTTTACTACCCATCGGGTGACTGTATCATCCGCATTGAGAACACGCTGTTTAAAGTGGGTTACTACCTAGCCCTTCACGTATCTGATTGGACACAGATTCATAAATTTCATCTCGTGAACAACTCACCAATATTTTCTGGGATGTTTGAGCTCCCAGTGGGAGGGACACCGGAGGGATCATCAGACGATCTCCCGATCTTCCTGCAGGGGGACACGGCGTCTGACTTTCGTTCACTTTTGAAATACATCTCTATGCATCGTGAGCCCATTTCCCCCGCCCCCTCTCCCCTCTGAACGACGCACAGAGTAGTCAATACCCAGATTATGCTCATACGTCCGTCGGAGCTACCCCATGTCATCGCAGTCACCCGGCTGGCTCACAAGTATGATCTAGCAGCGTGGCAGAAATGGGCCTTCCTAGTCGTTGCTTCCCACTTCAAGACGCAGGCACCTAAAAGCCTAACATCATACGATCTAGCTACTATTTATAGGCTCTGCGGCCAAGCCAGATGGAATATCTTGCGCGACGAGATTACGGAGAAATGGGTCCAGAGGATTGAACGTGAACCAGATCTTTCCGCCGGAGACGCCATGGACGCGGCTGATGCCCACCACGATCGTGCGTTCCTCACGCGTCTCTACTCCCTGCAGCTCGGACGCATGGGGCGCTGGCAACCATCGTGGATCCGAGGCCCGTCCCCACCGATGGTATCGCCCCACTGCATGTTCATTGCATGCTTGCAGCGCACTGGTCGCTCTCTGCTGCCTAGTCCCGCTTCCGCTGCACATCCCTTCCCTTCAATACCCATCCCACCCTCTGCAACCCGCTAACGCACTCCCAGAAGTGCATTCCACATTTCAAATCCTGCTGGGTGCAGGCAATGGACTACGCCGAGACGGAGGACTCCGTCCTCGCACTGGCGACACGGTTGCGACGGGCGAAGCAGTTTATCACTAGTCATCGAGAAGTGGAAAGGGTGATGCCAGGCATCGATCCGTGGAGGTGCTTCGACGAATTCTTTGGGGGCGGGCGAGCAACTACAGAAGATTTTGGATGATTTTCGACTGCAAGATCATTTTTTCCCGGTGAGCACTCGATTGAGTACACTCTTTATTTAATCATGTCTTACCCCTCTCAGAAAACGGAAGCTACTGGCGCTTGATACTAAGGACCAAGGTCCTACATCAGTACAGCTCTTCTCGTGGCTTAGTATCCAATACATGCATTCACCCGAAGTTTGCAGGACGTCGCACACATTTCTCTCGGTGAGAAATCCCAACGGCCAGAGGACCATCTGATCCAACCATTCACTTAACATTCATTAGCGCCGAACCCTAAACGAGGTGCGACCTCCAACGCATTTCGACGTGCGCCGTTGAGACTTATGGCGAGACTCGATATCCTCTGCCAACGCGTCCTTCAGACTGCTTCGAACGAGCTGCATTACCCATTGCTTAGTGTCCCATTAGTGGGGGGTAGGCATCGTCACGGCAGTAAACTGGCGGCCGTTGACTCCAATGGAGATGAACACGACTCGAACCTCAAAGCACATCTAAGGCTCAGCACGTGTCAGGTCTCCATTGTCATCACGTGTTTGTTCAAAGCGCGACCCGTTAAAATAATACAAGACGCCGCGAATGTGGACAAAGCCACCCTCTTCCTCTCTATACTCTCTGCCAAACCCTCTCATCCACCTTTGCTCGAACCATATCCCTCAGTCAATACGCAAATATCCTCTGCAATCACAGAGATGACTGCCAGCGCAAATAGACCAATTCTCCAGGTACGTTCAATGTGTGTGCGCAAAGTGGCAATGAGCTCATGCTTCGGACAGATCAGCGATGTGGGGCAAGGAGACAAGGTCTGGGCCCAGATGCTATACGTCGGGATGAAGGATCAGTGGATGCCAGTGCGTCCCGCGAAACCTCGTACCAATTTCCTTGCTGACCGCTCGAAGGCTCCTAAAGAAACGGGAGATTCGTATGATGTTTTCGATGAATATTTCGCTGGGCCGGAGCCCATCTGGCATCTACCGACCTTTGTCCTCGACCCAAACTTTACCAATCTCCCTGAAGGCGTGTATTACGAATCGGCGCCCTCAGGCTGGCCGCAATGGAGACGCCACACCACCGCGTTTCTGCCACATGTACATGCCAGTCATATGGCAGCGTCCTCCTCGACGCACAACAAGGAGCCACAATGCCCGAATTTGTGGCCAGAGGTGGACAGAAAGTCGGGCCACCGAGCACGGCCGAGAAATCTCGCGCTGTCGTGGCCGCGCTACAATCGCCCCGGGTACAAGACCACGGCTTCACGTTCACATCCTCCTTCACAATTCATTGCCGCCACTCAGGGGCCGTGTTATGCTGAACAGCGCTTCCATCCCCTCCCGCATGCTACATTCTCGCGTCCACTCCCTGCTGCTGACGGGTTGCCTGTACGTCACCAGGTCTTCCACGCCCCGACCCCGCAGGAGATGGCTGCCTACCTCGAGCTTTCGCGCGAAGTGCAAAGGATGCACGCCTTAGAGGCCACCATTGATGTCGAGCAGCGGATCCGTGACGCCGCTGATGGGCGCCTCGCGTTGCCGCCCTCTCCGCCTCCACCTGTGTTCGTGGCCCCTGCCCCTGGATGCAGTACGCCAACGGCCTCTTCAGTGGGATCCACCCCCACCACCTCGTCGTCTTCATCTGGGCCTCATTCACCTTGCTCGCCACCACCTCGCTCCCCCACGCCCTTCCGCTACATCCCAGCTCTGCCCGTGCGGTTCCCTGCCTTATTCCCTCGTTCGGACGCCAATCTAGATCGTCCGAATAATGATTCGGACTCCAATTAACGCGACCGTTCGTATCCCGAGTGCGACCGCCGACGAAGATGTCTTGCAACAGTGGGACAGCCATGTGGGCTTCGGAGCCAACAGCTCGTAGAATCGATGTATGCATCGACGAAGACGTCTATGAAACTGTTGGTTGTAATGAAGATAGCGACTGCGTAGTAATTTTATAAAATCAGCTTTAGATTCGAAGGACGGGGTCTAAACACTTTCCCTGGTGTTCGACAGCCACTGTATGTCCTGACATGTGTGAGCTCAAGTCGGGCGGAAGAAATTGAACACTCACACATTAATGTACTCCACTACTAACCATCTCGACAATGGCAAGAAATCCGACTCGATGCCCTTCGGAAATCAGGGGTCGACATGTACATCTTCGAACCTCCAGCTGATGACCAGACCATACAGAATAATTTCAAGCCGTCAGCGTCGAGGAATTTTTAAGAGTAATCTGCATGATTGCTGGTCGCTTCGATTCCTCTTGGAATACTTGCTTAGATAGCTAGATACTATTGGGTTCCCCTCGGTGCATGCAATCACCCCAGTTACTTACAATTCTGCCAGTAAACGCGGCCCGGGTAGACCATTGCTGATTATCACTACCAAAAATCGATTTCAAGAGGAATGCCGACAATAGGGAACACACCAACTCGATCGATTTCATCTGAAGTACAGGACGACAACCTCCTTGTGCGTCGGATATGCCAGCGTCCCAGAATAAGGTCCCACACATCGACATGATCGCCGCAGTCGTCCAGATCCACCACCCCGCTGGCAGCGCTCAGCATCGGCGGCAATATCTGTTGGTTCCGCGCGCCATACGCATCGAAGACCTGGGTATGTCTGGAGTACGTGATCGTCCGTTAGAGCATTGGGCCCAGCGCCGGCACGCAAGTCCGCGGACGCAGCTCTGCCGGGTGCGGGCCCACAATGGAGATGTCGAAGCTAGAGAGGGTACTGTCGAGCGGACTTGTGATGCCATGGCTCGGCCTCTTCGACGCGTAGACCCAGAGGCGGTACGTGTCGCGGTGCAACGGGCACGCATGGACAGACATCTGGTCGTAGGAATTCCAGGCAAAGGGCTCCCGCCGAGAAGATAGGGAACCGGGCGCTATGCGCTGCGTGCTGATCGAAGGAAGCTCGTTTACCATGACCGAGATACTGTGCGCGCCAATTTCGGCGGGTCCACCGTGGAGGGTAAATAGATCCTGGGAGAGAATGAGGTGAATTTCGTCTTCGCCGGTCTGGGAGGTGGCCCTGAGTATGATGTGCCTGGGAACGAGTGCGACCAGACACTGCATCGAGAATAGAGTCAGCATCGGCGCAGGATAATCGCTCGAACTTAGCAAAATACGAGACAAGACGATCATCAGGTGTGCTTCGCAGTCAATCAACAGAAGGTTGTATCTCCCCTCTGTAGCTGACAGGGTCACAGCAGCAACCGACCCACAGATTACGGGTGACGAAAACGGGTTATC